>CAJFCP010000049.1:1365357-1378153 GCA_904066005.1 Synergus itoensis | reverse complement strand
TCCATTGCACAATATCTTGCGCAAGCAAAATTTTTGCAGAGGTATGATATCACCTTTAAAAATCAAGGCGTCTGCGGCGCCCCTAATTCTTTGGCGCCGCTTTGGCCTCCTTAATCCTTATATCTATTCTCCATGCTTGACAGTTTCAATTGCAGCAAATTTCAGGTCGATAGACTAGCTGAGGGCAAGGGTTTTTTTTTTGTCCTTTTGTGTGTTTTTTGTTCAACTCAGCGTGGAAAAATTACAATTTTTACAGTGTAGTAATCAAGCTACATAAATATCACGAAGATAGAAGTTTTCCTTGAATAAATCAGAATGGGTTCTGATCACACAAATAGACGATGGAGTCATCTTCAAAAAGTTTTGGAAAGATCTGGACCATTTTGCCGGCAAGATTTTGAGCCTTCTACAGAAACTCTCCCTTTTTTGATGGAAAGTTGTAAAGTATTGGTAGTTGGAGCTGGTGGACTAGGCTGTGAATTGCTAAAGAATTTGTCTTTAATGGGCTTCAGACAAATTCATGTCATCGATATGGACACAATTGATTTATCCAACCTCAACAGGTTATGTTTTTCAACTTTTATCACCCTCTTTTTATATAAAATAAATAAATTGTCACGAATTTACACTTCAATATCATATTTTTAAACCTTTTTAGCATATACATAAAAATTAGAATAAAATACTGGAAGCAAAAATATTCGAAGAACTAGAAAACTTAATTAGTATTGTCGAAATTTGGTACTTAGCTTTGTAAAGATGTGATTTAATGTATTATCTTTTACTTAAAATTTCATTATACAATGTAAATTTCAACCTTGTGTGAAACTGAAGAATTTGGTACTTTTTTTACAGACAGTTTCTATTTCGTCACAAAGACATCGGTGCTTCGAAGGCAGAAGTCGCTGCCAAGTTTATAAATGACAGAGTTGTAGGATGCAATGTCATTCCGCACTTTTGCAAAATCCAAGACAAGGATGAGTCATTCTACCGTCAATTCCACATCGTGGTTTGTGGTTTAGATTCTATCATCGCCAGACGATGGATCAACGGCATGTTGATTTCTCTTTTAGTTTACGAAGATGGGGAATTGGATCAGAGTAGCGTTATTCCGATGGTTGACGGAGGCACAGAAGGTTTCAAAGGAAATGCCAGAGTCATTTTGCCGGGAATTACTGCCTGCATCGAATGCACTTTGGATCTTTATCCTCCACAAGTAATTAGCAATCATTGATTTTAGTGAGAGAATCGCAAAAAATTTCCATATATTGTTGCATTTTTGTTCACTATTAAAGAGTAATGTATGAGAAATTATTCAATAATTATTTCTATTGTTCATTTAGGTCACGTATCCTCTTTGCACCATTGCAAATACTCCTCGCCTGCCAGAACATTGTATAGAGTACGTGAAAGTAATTCAGTGGCCTAAGGAAAATCCCTTCGACTCCGTCATCGACGGCGATGATCCTCAACACATCAATTGGATTTATGAAAAGTCTACCGAGAGAGCTACACAATTTAGCATTAAGGGATTAACTTATAGACTCGTGCAAGGAGTTGTGAAGAACATCATCCCCGCAGTTGCTTCCACGAACGCTTCAATTGCGGCGACTTGCACGACGGAAGTTTTCAAACTTGCCACCAGCTGTAGTGCCTCCTTAAATAATTACATGGTATGTTTTCATTGACCATACGATAATTTTTAAAAATGGGAAAAAACTACATTGATTTTTTTCAGGTGCTTAATAATCTAGATGGCATTTACTCTTGGACTTACGAACCAGAAAAGAAGGAAGACTGCGTGGCCTGCAGTCTAATTCCTCGAGAAATCGAGATCAAAACTGCTAAGGCAAAACTGAAAGACTTGATTGAAATTCTCTGTGATAGGCCAGACTTGCAGATGAAGAATCCGGGTATTACGGCGATAATAAACGGAAAAAATAAAACTCTCTACATGCAGACAGTTGCGAGCATAGAAGAAAAAACTCGCGAAAATTTAACGAAAACTTTGGCTGAATTAGGTTTAACTGAAGACAGTGAGATCAATGTCGCCGATGTTACTACTCCCAGCACAGTTGTATTCAAGTTGAAGTTCCTTCAAACAGACGTGGAAATGTCCTAGCGCTTAAGTTAGCTTAAACTTGTTCTGATTTGGCAAAAGTTGTATGTTGTTTTATAGAAAGTACTAACGCCTTTATTTTTCAGGTATGGAGTAAAAATAAGAAAACAATTGTAAATACTGTTCTATATTTCTGTATTTTCATCCTCGCTCCAATCAGAGATCATGGATCGTAGCAAACGCATTACCGATGAGTGATACATAATAAAATTCACGTTTTACTATAATAAAAGTTTGAATAATTTCACCTTAATTCAATTTTCTGGTGTACTGGACAGCGTGTCAAGTGTTACGCAGTAAAACGCCCCTAGATTTAAAGAAAAAAACTATTCTGAAGTTACATGTTCTCGCTATGTCTTTATTTTTAAATTTGAGACTATACCTTCTTTCGTTAGCATTCGAAAATGCATAACTCGAGTACAAAAAATATCTATAACAAATAGATTATCTAACATGCTTACGAAACTATTATTATATGTTTTTTTCTCAGGTTGAGTACAAATACTCATTCTAAATTATTGTTTACAAGTCACACCTATAGTCGAAAAGATATATTGGAATTTTTGTATTGAGCACAAAAATTGAAAGCAAAGTTTTACTGTTATTTATATAATATATATTTTTTAAAACAATGATACATGCTTGCCTATCCAGTGAAATTATTTCAAAGTATCCTTATATAAAAAAATTTAACAAAATAAGAAAAGGTAAATTATTATATGAAATGCAATAATATTATGCCTAGCGAATGATTGTATCTTCATTTTTTTTGGCTCGGCTGACTTCCATGGTTACGAATGGAAGCAAAGATGATTCTTAATATTTTAATTTACTTTTTTTATATTTTCAATATATGCAAATGTCCATACCAAATTCTTGAAAATCATTATTTAATTTATATCTAATAAGGAAAGTCATTAAAGCGGAGTTTACTTCGCCCAATTTTTCAGAAAACATTTTTCAAAAGGTCGCTCAACTCCTTTCCCCAACCCATCGAACGTTTTTATAGTTTTAAACGTTTTCGCGTGCAATTCTTAAAAAAGTTTCTTATAAAAAATGTAAGTTTTCGCCATTCTGCATACTTTATTGTACAATGGCACGAAGAAATAAGTAAAGAAATCATTATTTACTGATCCATAAGAAAAAATAAAATCTAATAACCAAATTTTATAAGAACCGACAAGTGTTTTTAAACTTTCGAAGGGCCGAAATGCACAAAATTCCTAGGAATTAAAGAAATGTTAACTCTTAGAGCTGGGTAAATTAATTAGCCAGTAAAACGTGCCGAAGCAGATTTTAATCAAAAGCTGATTGTACCTTTCGTCGAATTGATTTGCCTGGCAGTGGAGAAACTTTTACATATTAGATCTAAAAGTAAATGGGAAATATTTCAGTATAAAAAAGGGAGTTACGTAAGCGATGATGAATGATTAGTTTGAAATTAGTAGAGAGGAAAAACTCAATACTTCTGCGAACACATGTACACACAATACCAGACACAAGTGGTTTTGCAGAGATGACCTTAGATATTCGCAGCTCGACGGAATTACTTTCTTGCAGGGAATCGCTTTGTCCAAGTGACTGCTCAATGTTCCGCGAAGGCATCCTGCATCACTCTTTGCATTGCTTTAGCTAATGATTGTGTTAGGCCTTAGCGTCAACTTCCATCGTTTCAATTTTATCGCTTTCATAGACAGGCACTGATTCTCTAGTCTCTCCTATTGCCTTTTCCGCCTTCTTTTTCTTCTTCTTTGCAGACTTTGGGTTTGCAGAGGACTGAAGCAGAGACTAATACGAAAATGATTAATAAAGAGTAACATTATCTTTTTCCAAATGATTTTAAGTGAACCTTTTCTCAAATTCTTTGCTATAATATAACTTAATATACCTTCAAATCGGAATCTTCTACAACGCATTCAGACTGATAACAATCCAAGTCGATTGGGCATCCGGTTATTTTATGAGGTCCGTTGGGCATTAACAGCACTGTGAACTTGAACTGTGCTGCGTACTCATTCGGCTTCTCGTATAAAACTTGGAAAGGCTCAATCAGTCTGTGATTAACACATTCGACCACAGCCATCTTTGCCTTCTTCTCATCCTCAAAAGTACGGAGATTAAATGGCATAAGACCATGTTTGTGAGTCACTTCAGAGTAAAACATGCGAGAGGCTTTTAGCTTCAGCTGATACGTTTCCTCGGTTTTCTTGTAAATGGTGACACGTGTGTCTTGTTCTCGACCTACGCCATCACCTGTACTTACTAAAACGTCCATAGCATAGACCTAGAACCAAAAAATATATCGTTTTTCATTAACTCTACTATATTATCTTTTTCTATTATAATATTTACACGTTTTTGAATTTGAAGTAATTGATAATTAGAAGATTAGAATTTACTTCGTGAGTCTCGAGAGTGAACTTTTCATGTTCTTTCTTCTGTGCATCATTTGGATTTTGGATTATGGTTTTTTCCCCATCGATTTTGAATTGCTTCAATTGATGACTCAACATTCCTTCAATAGGCTTGCACTTATAAGCTTCGCAGATTCTCTCTACCGTCCCTGTTATCGCATAAGTCTGAAACAAATGTTTAGAACTCAGTTTTTACATCCTTTCATTTAAATACATCAATAACAGTAAAAATATTGATAACGATAAAAATGCCTTTCTCACCCCAGTGCCTGGTTTAAGGAGCCTGAGTGCAGCTTGAGAAGCGTAATGCGCGGCTAAAATCACGTCCGCTTTTCTTCCAGTGACCTTTTTTTCAGTCGAAGAACCGATTACAAAGGTATGTGCTACTACCGCAATAAATCCATCAACATGTGCACCAAGATCACTGTAAAATATAGTAGATTAAATAGAAATAAATATAAAAATATAGTAAATACAAGTTACTTTAATAAGTTAGGCATACATTCTGCTAATTTTTGACGAATGAAGTAGAAAATAACTTACACTTTGACCATATCGTCTTCTTTAAGAATAAGATCCGGTTCGCTGGTAATTGGGGAGAAGTGGCATATACAGTTGTTGACTGATATACACGTGGGAAAAGCTACTCCTTTTTTTAGTTCCTTTTCCTTTTTAAAGACTTTACTCGTCTCTTCCAAAAGTAACTTATCTCCGTACTCGCAAGCCTCTCTCACCGATGCACCAGCGACGCATTTTTCCAAGACTTGTTTTAAGACTCCTAAGATATAAAAATAAAATTTCAAATTTTATTTTACAAAAATAAGAAATGCAAAAAACTACGAATCTTGTTAATTATTGATTGAGTTATCAATCTAAAGAGTATTGTATATTTTTAAATCTTTTAAACTTCGTTCAAGTTTGTAAATAAAAACAATTCAACTATTACAATAAATAAATAAGCAAAAAAGTCCTAAACCACTTAAATTTCCCACTTTATGAATTTTACATCTATTTCACCTTGAAAATGAGGTCAAATTTCTCACATCTTCAAAAATTAAAAAAAATCAACAGAAATCATCATCAATAATCTATAAGTCGTATCCCATCAAACTAAATTTTAACAGTATAAAATCCTTTACAAATTTCTAAATTAACAATAATTTTTTAATTTTAAGCGTTTTTAACCTATAAATTATGACAAAAAAACGAAAAAAACGATTGAGGGGGAAACACGCCACTAAAAAAAGATCCCAGAAAAAATCAATGAATGAGATTGATTCTTAAAAATAAATATTTTGGTAACGGAAATTCGCGAGGGAAAAAAAATAGAGTATTTTCAAGGGAACTCGCAAACTTTTTGAGCCACGCAGGCTGGAATTCCCATAAAAATAAGAGGCAAGCCTGTACTCAAAAACGGGAACCAAGAGTGGCGAAACGTCAAGAAAAAATCCAAAAATGTTATCGTGAGTAGAATGCTGGAGGATTGTAGGATTTTTTGAAGTAAAATAATTAATTATAATCGGAGCACGCCAGCCACATGGTAGGAGCGCCCGGCATTGGCGGGTCATATGGTCATTGTATGTGACCACAAGGGAAATGCAAGGAAATTGAGAGGATAATTGAAAGCATTAGTGGCAAACGATTAATCGTTTTCTTACGGTTTACAATCTCTCCAGCCATTTTATACTTGGTGACAACCAAGTCTTCGGCGATAGTTTTCTCCTCGTCTTTGTCCGCCATGTTTTCAGCACTACTAAACATGAACTGACATGAATTAAGCAACGAATCCATGTGATAGCAAAATGTAGAGGCGCTGCGTTCGTTTTGAGCGGGAAAAATCCATCGTCCAAATTTTCTTTACTTACTTTATTTTTAAATTATTTCAGATCATGATTTGTAAGTATTTGATAATACAGATTTCATTTTTATTCGCTTAAAAACAGTTATTAAAATCGATTGTCTTTTAAAGTATCTTTCATTAATTATATCTTTGATCATGTTAACAAATTTTAGAAGTCATATTTATTTGATTTTAGCATGGAAACGATTAATTTATATCAACAAATTTATATAAATTACATAGATTTCTAAAAAAAATTAATTTGTTTACCTCTATATAAAATATGTAACATAACAGTGTTCGTTATGAAAAGAATAATAAACATAAATCAATTGAAGAAAATAATTCTTGTTAACTAGAATTTATTTACATATACAAATAATCTACACAAAAATATCTCTAGAAATGCTAAAAGAATCCACATAATTTAATTAGATTTTACACTCCCAAAAGCCTCCTTAATCGCTGGAATTTCCAAAATCTTATTGACTCCATTCTTAGAATGAGTAGGCAGTTGGGAAATAAATTTCATACTGACGAGTACGCCTTTATTCCAGGAATTTCTCACAAGATCTGAAATATCTGTTGTACTAGGCAGGTCTGGGATCTAAAAAATTTTATATGAAAACTTGAAAAATTGAAAAATTTTGAATCTTAGGAAACTCAAAAAGTTATACTTTATATGTACCTCGTTTATAACCTCTTTTGGTACGTTTTCTTTCACAAGAGGTGCTACCTTATTGTAAATCTTTCCATAGAGTTTGGCACTGTCTTCAGATTTTGACCAGAGACCTTCCTGGATGGTAACATAAATCAAGCCTCCAGCTACGCATGTTTTGATGGCGAATCTACAAAATTAACCTCACATTATTCAAAGATTCGCGAAAAAGAAAAATCGCATGCAAATACATACAACTCCACTTTTTTATTTTTCAGACTTTTCAGATAAGGTACTAACCGCGTCAAACTCATTTTTTTATAAATTACTTTTAATTATAGAGATCTCAATTTGTAATAAATCCACGAAGTTGGAATAAATCGTCTTCTGCTTTTCTGGGTTTTCTGCTGTTTGACGTTTGACTCTGCTGGCTCTTGACAGCTCTTGAGGCTCTTGAGTTCAATTGAGTCAAATTGAGTCAAAGATTTGATTCAGTTGACTACTTGACTGTCGTCGTCTTCGTTTCGAAAAATGTGAAAATTGAAGTCGTCAATAACTTCCGCTTTTAAAATGTAGACAAGTTATAATATGATTTCAATTTCAAATCTTTTAAATTATACAAAGTAGTTCAAGCTGCCGAGTTTCTCAATTTTCCAAAATAAACAAATTTTTAATCCAAAACGTGTCACTTTTGAAAGTTTTAAAATTTGCGCCGTGCTCCTAACGCGGCAACGCGGGCCCCGAACTCTACTGCGCATGTGTTGCGCTCGACATCCGATTGGTTGCTATTCGCGCGTAATTTGAAATGCATAATATTTTTTAACATTTCAAATTGCGCGCGAATAGCAACCAATCGGATGTCGAGCGCGACACATGCGCAGTAGAGTTCGGAGCCCGCGTTGGGAGCACTGTTAGCAGTATACTGACTCACGTGGTGAATTGTCACCGAGTCACGAATCCTGAAAATGGCGTCGCATATCGAGCGTATGATGTAGAGTGACATTTATCCGGTTTTCTAAGCTTCATTTCGAAAAAATTCGTGTGCTTTCCACTTTTGCAGACATTAAGGTACAGGTAAATGCATTTTTACTAGTAAATAAAACGAGTCAATGTTGTTGTAAATGAATTTGTTGTAGCGTTAGTTGCTAAGTGCTACTTTGGTCCAAGTTCATGTCGTGTCTTGCAGTATGAATACTAATTGATTATTCTAATCCTTAGCTGTCATTCGAGAATACTTTGTAGGAATAATTATGGTCAATCGGGGTTACCGTCATCAAATTATTTGCCAATAATTGTTTCGCCGGCTCATGAAAAAGCGAATTGTTTTTCAGGTGCAGTGGATGTAGACGGAATAATAGAATAAGAATAATCAATATTAGTGTAGGACACATACACCTGATTTAGCCTTGCCAAGAGACTTTAGAATTGGTTTTGAGTCTCCTTTCTGGGTTTATACGAGTGTCTATAAATACATTGGTGCAATATTATTTCAACTTAGATTCACAATAAAAAAAGTCATATTGTTTTCTTTAATTTGTATCTTTTATTCCACTTTTGGATACTTGATATATTTTTGTTTCATTTTTGTAAAGTAAATCTTGAAACCTATTTAGCTACTAATTTAAATTGATAGTACTTAATAGACGAAAATATATTTACAAATGTGAATATTTTTACACGGAATTTGCACCATGATAAACTTCTCCGATTCTTTTTCAGGACTAAATTTTCAAAATGATGTCTGACCGAAAGGCGGAATTGGAAAGAAAAAAGGCGAAACTCCAGGCGATCAGAGAAGAAAAAGAGAGGCGCCGAAGAGAAAAGGAGCAGAAAGATGTAAGTTTCAAGAATAAGATTGCATTAAAGAAAATTCTCCTTTACTATTCAAAACCATCTACATATTAAAAAAACGATTTTTTTCTTTGTTAGGTCGAAGAAGCAACAGTTCGTGCAGCCGGACCGGACAAAGATCACCGGAAAGAACTGGATGCCATGCTTTCGTCCCTCGGAGTGGCGCCCGTTTCAGGTAATTAATTTTTACTTTGTAAAATTCCACGTTGAACTACATAAAAAAATCTTTTTCAGACGTCTTATCTAGTCTATCTAGTATGAACTCCTCCACGCCAGAACAAAGTAACAACGCAACTCCTGATGTTAGCCTGCAGCCATCTAGTATTAATTCCGCTCAAAGGTAATCTTCTTTTAGATATTTAAAATTTATAAATCTGCATTAAGAGTTAAAGTTCGTCCCAATTCAAGGTTCTTTACTAAATTAAAATGTTAATCATATTGAGTTGACAAATGATAATCTTGCCAGCAGTGCAAGTCGCAGGAAGAACCGAGAACTCACTGTCGTCTCTGTGGCCCACACAAACATTCCCCCAAAAGAACCGGTAGTTTATAGTAAACAGACTCAGACGGCTCAGGTTGCTCACGCTTCTCATGACGGTGAGTGTTGTTCCAAGTTCTTAACATTTTTCACTACATCGTATCATTTTGCAATATCTTGATTATAATATGTAATTTAATAATCACATACCTTCGGAAAATAACTTTGACATTCAAAGACACGTACGTTTAATTTTACAAGCAGCGATTCTAATTTCAATAAATTTTTCAAGAGCTCCAAGCATTGTATAAGGGAATTTTCAATTAAAAATCCAAAGGTATGAAGTTTATTTGTAAATTTTGAATTTTACTTATTTAAGAACTGGAAACCATTTTTTTTAAATGGTCGAATCGCTGCTTCGGGAGACGCAATAAGATAATATTTGTGAAATGAAAATGATGGTAAAGTGGGTGGAGTAAAAAGCTGAATCCGTACCAAAAATGATTTCAACTTTAACGAGTGTATTTATTAATTTTGTTTTCAATGTTCTAACCACTGCTACGTTGATCGTTAAGTGACTAATCGAGTTGTCACTTTCTTTAAGAAAATTTTCCAATTAATTCAATTGCTCTGATTGTGTTATATAATTATTTTTAACCGGCGAGGAAACTTACATATTCGCACATTACTTTTCAAGCGTTTACTGAACACTGACTCCCACTATAACTATTACCATTCCGTTAAGCCTTGTCTTTTTTCATTTTCCTTTGCGAAGAAAATGTCTCATCATTTCATTTGAAAAGCTATAAATAATTCTATTGGTTCCACCCTTTTATTTATTTTTAATTTTTCATAGAACAACTTTTCCTTCCAATTTCTAAACTAAAGTTTGCATTTTCAGCCTGAAAAGAGTTGCTTTTTAATTTCCGAACTTTTACTACAAGGCTTAACAAATAATAAGTAATTTATTTAATGATTTAATACCAATTGAGAGCTCAAAATAATTTTACGTATCTAAATGCATATCATTCGTATTTAATTAATTAATTATTTATTTATTTAATAATGGAGATTAAAGACAAAGAATAAGAATTAATACTGATTCTTAGTCGAATAACTTCAGGCGTCACAATACCTCACACATGTTTTCACCTGCATTATGTTTTCGTCCTTCCTTTGTACGTTTTCTCGTTTCTATGTACTGCAATTGTTTTCTGGACTACTACTAACTTTGGTTTGGTATTACAATAATTTAATAATGGTGTTGGGTATTTGTTAATTAAGATATATCTGTAGTGGTAGAATGGAAACTAATTTCTTTAAAGCTCTAACATAAAACGAGCACCCTTCAACAGTGGCGTAAAAAGGGGGAATTGATTTTTTGTTGAATTTCATTTGTATAAAATTTTTTATAATAAATGAAGAAAAGCGATCTGCATACAGAAATCATAGAATCTTAACAAACACAAATGTTATTTGGATTCAGATTATTTTTCAAAGGCGACTCGTTTTTCTTCAAAGATATAGAAATCTACAATTTTTTTATCGGTGTAACTAATCACGATAATAAATTTAACTTCCGGAAACAATAAAATTTGAAATTACATATTATATTTTATATTTCTTTTTTGTTTTTCTTTAATTGAGGAATGAGCCTGACTGTTTATTTTCAAGTCTATCAAAATGAATCTTGACCACCTGCTTTACTAGAAATTTTTAAAGGAAATTTTGATGGGTTTTAAATGGAATTTTAATATGTATTAAAAATTGTAAGTCGTCGAATGGGTTTATATAATTTTGCAACTGAAAATGTGGTGTTATTAAATGTGCGCGTCTTCCCTTGTCTTGCGTCACAATCGATCAAATCTACTGGTGTTGGACACAAGGATTGTCCGCCTCCTCTTCCGCGTACACCATCTCCTCCTGTTCAACATCAACACCAACTCATTCTTGCTCCGCAGGCTACTTTGAGACTGACTGGTGGCGTCCCAGGAAAGGTGGGTCTGCACCAAACTACCTATGTATGTTCTGTCTACTTTTTACCTTTCTGTAACTATTACGATAACAATGTCATAGTAGTAGGTACGTGAGTTTCGTCCATAAATTTAGGGGATGAAGAGTTCAGTCTGGACACATTTCCTTCCTTTACTTCCCTTTTTATACCCTGCTTGGTCGATTTTTAAACTAACACTAACATATAATTTTTGAATTTCCGCTTAAACCCTTTAAGTAATTCTAGAGAGTTATGAAACTCATGAGACATTATCTAAAGAGCCAGATTTGAACCTGCAACCCTTAAATATATTTACTAACACTTGAAAAATAAGCAGGGGAAATGGAGTCAATTCAAAATTTTGGAAACGAAATTTTTGGAAAATTTGTAATAACAATAGAATAGAAATAATAGAAACTTTTAAACACAAATTTTGAAATTATTGTACATTGCTAAATGTTTGTGATTTTTATGGTTTCAATGTTTGCTTTTTAAACAAAAAAATTTAAAGATTCAAGTTGGTATGTTAAATTTGGATTGTTCTGAATTTGAATTTACAAGACTTCTTTCTGCTTAATCAAATACTAAAAATAAATTAACATAAAGATATCTTTTTAATTTCGGTTTTAATAATCAATAGAATAGAGGTTTCAAAATTTAAGAAATGACTATTCTTGCTTTGTATGTTTTCAATACGCCTTTGGTATTAACAGGGTTGCTGTAGAATGTCGAAAACTGAATTGAAAATTGGAAAAAGTATTTTTAGGATAGTCGGGAAATATGTAGTTGTAAAAAAGTGAAAGTACTTGAGAAAACAAGTTAGTTGGGACGAAAACTTTGTTGGCAATAGAAACTGACGAGAATTTTAAAAATGATAATAATGTCGAAAATTAAAAATTTAAGAAATACAAATTTTTTAGTGCAAAACGAAATTAGTTCACATTTTTCTTTAAGAAGGTAAATTTGAAATTGACACGAAAAATCCGAAATACATTTTTGAAAAAATCTAAGGGAAAAGCTAATTTTTTACGGTTGCCCTGGTTTACCTAAATTATCCGAAAAAACGCTTCCTCAACGTACAATTTCAATTCGAAGAAATGCTTGCATATGGGAAATCGCTTTTACGCTTTGAATAGTTTAGAAAAATGGATACTAATAAAACAGCTTTTAAAAATGCAAAGTTTGCGTTTAAAGTCGAAAAGACTTTATCCAAAAATAACTCTAAATTTTGGTATTTTAAGATTTTGAAAGATTCATCAAAGGAGTAACTAGGGGGGTGAGCATAAGTGTGACAAGGCATGTACGTGAGATATTGTGCTCTATGTAACTTTATCACTATTTATCATCTTACTATGTAAGTTACATAGAGTGCACGTGATTAGGTAGAAATACTAGTAGTCGGAGAGCTGGCTACGAAAAACTGTACCGATAAGGTACACGACG
>CAJFCP010000049.1:1344660-1364957 GCA_904066005.1 Synergus itoensis | reverse complement strand
TCGTGTACCTTATCGGTACAGTTTTTCGTAGCCAGCTCTTGGACTATAGACATACTATTGAATATGTACGTTTCCTCTGATGCATAGGTCACATTTCATCACAACATGATAGCAATATTAATTGTTTACACCTCCCTACATTCAGCGTATGTGTAAAATAATTATATTATTAATTTCAACACACTTAAACATATTTTAGTGTTATCTAAAGATATATATTTTAAAATAATTTCAGCACATTTAAAAAATATTTATTTTTTTACTTTAAACTGCTTTTGATTCTTTTCTTCCTTTTATTTAATTTAATTCTATCTGTCCCTTCATCATCAAAAAAAATTTTTTATTAAATGCGAAAGTATAAAACTGCAGTTAAAAACTAATGCATATTTAACTTTCCTTATTTTTAAAAGTTTCATCACCCTGAGTGTAGAGAGGTAATTTAGTGTAAAATGTTTATATCAAATTGTAACTAAGTGCGATTTTTTCCCTCCCCTCTTCAGCTCATGCATTCGACTATTACGGTAAGTTATAATTTCTCTTGGTTTCCACCAAAATTTAGGATCGTTTAATATTATTTTATATCGACTTAGACTTCCAAGTTTCAGAATTTTTACATTTAGATCAAAACTCATCATTTTCTAAGGGTTTAAAGAAAAAATCAATTTTTTATTTAAAAAATATATTAATTTGTTTCTTAACTTGGAAAATACTTAGAAATTAAAATAGGTTTGCACCAATGATTAGAGTTAATTCCATTTTGCACATAAATATTACTAGTCAATTTTGTTTAATATAGAATATAATATCTAAATTTCTGATACTTTCATGGTATAAACGAAATATTCAAGTAGGTTTTAGATTTAGAAATTTCGCGAGAGGAGCTACCAAAGTCAAAATAGAATTTAGAAAATAATTTCAACTATAGTTTAAAAAACGAGAGACAATTTGAAGAGACTCTCCACCCAATTTCTATAAAACAATTGTGTTGCTTTTTTATTCTTGGGCTCTGTCATCTTCCATTTTTTAAAATTCTCCTTCGTTTGGTTGATTTTTCATCCTCATTTTCTCAAGTTTACTATTCTATTGCAATTCTTCCAACACATCCTTAAACGCATCTGGAAACAGGGAACTCAGATCATAAGTATGTTCAAATTACAAATACTTAACACATTTGCATTCAGAATGTTTCAGTATTTTAAAAAATCAAATCAACAAGATCTTATTAAGGTAATCTGTTTAAAATGAAAATCTTCTAAAAGGAAGTTTACCAGCTGGAAATCAAACAAGAGACAGGAGCGAGGGAATGTCTACAAAATTGTAATTACTCTCTTAAAAATCGTAATTTATTCGAAAATTTTAATTCATCTTTTGAAATTTTATCACTTAGATATAGTCATTCACACATTTGGTTTAAAATGTCTCATAGAAAAATATCCATTGGCAAATCTTGTCACATCTTAACGCACCTTCCAGAGTTCTCAAAATGGTGTTATGGTGGGAAATTAAATTAAGGACAAGTAACAAAAGGGCAAGGAAATTTCAGGTGTTGGGATTAACAAAATTCCTCCTTGGGCTTGAATGTTTTAACCCCTATAGATTTTCTAAATGTTTAAATGGTGTTAAGTGAAATTCCTAATTGTCAATTCTGATACTGATTTACAATTGAGCAAACTTGGAAAGATGATACGAGAGGTATTCTGACTGCTGAGTGCATCTTTCAACATTTTACGGATTGAGTAATGATAAACTAATTTTTCAAGAATTTTACCAGATGTCAAAGTTTCATGAATCCTTTTCGCTTATCTCCTTTTTTTTGTTGTCACATATGCTTTCCAAAAAATCCTTCAAAGTTCAAAGACTGAGCCTTCGAAAGAACGCGAGCTTTGAGAAAAAAAATCAAAAGAAAAAAAAAATATCCAAATAATTGGATAATTTGTTGTAAGCAAGGATAATAATTTTTTTTAAATTACAGTCAAGTTGAAGTAAAGGAACAAATTTGCAATAATGGTGGAGAGGAGAGTTTTTTTTCGGCAAAGCTTATTAACCGATATCTTGGAGTTTGCTATGAGCTACTTTTTTGGGGTGAAAATGCAAATTGCTTTACAGGGGAAACGTTCTGCACGTAGTTAGATATTTAGCACTGACTAGACGACTTTGCTATTCCAATCTCTCTAATTAACTATTGATGCACTTCCAATTAAATAAAATAGAAATATATTGAATTATTCTTGTGTGAACACAATAATTACAAATTTTTTAATCAAAAGTTTTGATTATTTTTGAACTTAAATATTATTGAATAGAAGAAGTTAAATATTTTGATTGAAAAGAATTCATTGACTTAAGTGTTCACCATAATAATGCTTCCTTATTTTTGAATCTGATTCAATTTCCTTAAATACAGTTTTTTAAAATTGTGTATTATACATCAATAGTTTTCGTTAGAAGATTTGAACGATTTGAGAAATAATGAAAAAAAAAACTTATCGAAATTTTCTTTTCCTTCCTTCAAGACGAGTACAATCTAAATCCTGGTTTAGAATGGGAGGACGAGTTCACAGGTAGGTGACCTTATCTGGCCTTGATTCACATAGCATAGTCATTTTACAATCTTCACTCTAATTTCTATTCTCTGAGTACAAATTTGTATAAATTCTGTAGATGCATTGAGATTCGTAGACAAATTTCGTAAATGATACTCGATTTTCTCTATTAGAAAAAAATTACTGCAAGAAGGTCACGTAGAAAATAGAAAGAGAGAACGAAATAGACCAAATGGAACGATCTTTGTATCTGAACATTTTTAGAATGCTTTTTAATTAGCTTTTCGTTTTTCCTAGTTTACTTTTACTTTTAATGGTGCATGAGGCTCAGGAAGCTGCGTTATCAAATCTTCACGCTGATTATATGTTATAACTAGACCCTCTTTTGAAAAAAGTTTTTAATCCATTTTTTAAAAATTATTTTTGAATATAAAGTTCTGTACTTGGCTATTAAAATACAATTTTCATCGAAAAATTCAAAGAAAATGAAATTGATATCAAAATTTAAATTTTAAAGGGAAAATAAATGAATGAATTATTTATGTAATTCATTCTGAAAAAATAACACAAACACAAATTCATGATTTACGAATCTCTTGAATATCTCATTGCGAGATACTTTCGATTAATTTGATTATCTATCATGCTTTCTCATGGGGAAAAGTCGTACTCGACAAAGGGTGGAGAGATAATGCGAAAGAAGTCAAATTTTTTTAATGAATTTTTTTGGACCTCTTTTTTAAATACTGATGTTCAGTAAATATCTCTTACGTGCACAACTAATCCTGATGCATGTTGCTGATATGTTGCGAATTTCTATTATTTTTTTGTTCTTGAAAATGCCACTTTTCAATTTTTTAATTTTTGTTATTTATTGTATTATTATTTATTATTATATTATTATTCATTTTACGCTTAGTATAGTTCCAATAATAGACTTGGTAGCATGATTTTTATCGTCTTTTTAAATTTAAGAATATTGATCAGCTTCTCAACTTTTAAATAGTTTTTTATTAGGATAATATATTATCAAGCCAAATGCTTTATCAGTATCTATATACATTTTTTTTTTAATTTGACTTCTGAGTTACCGTAAAATAATCTTTATAAAATTTTCATCTGAAATGGGATTCTAAAATTTGAGACTGATGATTGAAAATTAATAATTTACATATAAAATATTTACACCAAACAGAATGGAATTCTCGTTTATAATTTTAGAACCCTACTCTTTTTAAAATCAGAGAGTTAAAATAGTAGATTTATGTCTAATTAGTGTAAATAATATATTATCATTAGATGGAATCAGATATAGTAAAATTCAGTTGAAAAGAACAAAAATATGCGAGTTAGGGAAATTAGTTAGGGTCGTAGCGAAGCTAGGGTATTTGTTTTGGGACCAGCTTATTCACCACAGTTTTGACATATGATGATGGCCAAGCCGAGGATGAGGAGAACAGCTTGCCTCACCTGGATGGTTTCCAGAGCAAGTTACCTCCTGGAATCCTCCCCCATGGATTACCTCAGGTTAAAGAAGTTCAGCCTGCAGTTACACAGGTGGAACAACAAAAAGAACAAGAAAAATCTAAGGAAGGTAAATTAAATGAAAATTATTGAACCTTATTTTGACCTCTTCTCCCATAAATAAACTAACTTCTCTAATTTTATTTATATTTTTAGTGAGAGAACTCAGCGAAGAAGAGAAGCAAATGATCATCTTGTCAGAGGATTTTCAACGTTTTCTGGGCCGAACGAGCAGAATTGTTGAACGAGCTCTTGGAGAATCGGTTGATATTTATACGGATTATACTGGAACAATGGACGGAGAAGACGGAATGTGAGTACCAAAATATTGATGGTTGAAATACTTTCCTTATTTGGAAAGTTACAAGTATTGTATAAAACAAAGAGTCAAAATCTGTTGATTATAATTAATATAAGTGTCAGAATTTTCTATTTTTGTTAGCTAATTCTTCATAGAAGGTATGCATCTAATTTATTTATTGATTGATTGATTATAATTTTAGGGATGAGAAGAGTCATCAACGACTATGGTTGAATCGATCATTTTATTGCGAACGCTGGTCGCGCAATCGTTGCGTAACATCGATGGACTGGTCTCCACAATTCCCTGAACTTTTAGCAGCGTCTTATAATAATAATGAGGAAAGTCCTAACGATCCCGATGGTGTGTGTTTGATATGGAATACGAAGTTCAAGAAAACGACCCCGGAGTTCATTTTCCACTGTCAGTCGCCTGTGATGTCATGCACATTCGCCAGATTTCATCCGAATTTAATCCTGGGAGGAACTTACTCGGGACAAATCGTTCTATGGGACAATCGAGTGCAAAAACGAACCCCTATTCAGCGCACACCTTTATCTGCAAGCGCTCACACGGTAGGTGTTTAAATATTTCTGTTGATCGAATTCTAATTCACAATATTGATAGGAATATATAATTTCATCTAATATGATTTCCAGCACCCAGTTTACTGCTTAAGCGTAGTTGGAACTCAGAACGCACATAATCTCATCAGTATATCAACCGATGGAAAGCTGTGTTCATGGAGTTTGGATATGCTTTCTCAGCCTCAGGAGAAATTAGAATTACAAGCCAAACAATCAAAATCGATAGCTGTCACGTGCCTCGCTTTTCCCCATGGAGATGTCAACAATTTTGTTGTTGGTAGCGAGGATGGAATGGTCTACTCTGGTAAGTTATTTTGCTGAGAAGAGACTCTTCAATTTTTGTTTAATCAAACTAAAACTAATTTTTCAAATCAAAATAATTTGTGTGCAGCATGTCGTCATGGAACGAAAGCTGGTGTGACGGACATTTACGAAGGCCACCAAGGTCCAGTAACCGGCATCGCTGCTCACGCCGTTCAAGGAGGAATCGACTTTTCACATTTATTCCTCACTTCCTCTATCGACTGGACGATCAAGTTGTGGAGTTTGAAGGAAAATAAACCCCTTTATTCATTTGAACACAACGGAGATTACGTTTACGATGTCGCATGGTCTCCCACTCATCCAGCTTTGTTTGCCGCTGTGGATGATTCGGGAAGACTGGATTTGTGGAATTTAAATCAAGACACAGAAGTTCCGGCTGCTAGTGTCGTTGTCGATGGATGTCCAGCTTTAAACAGAGTTTCGTGGATGCCTAGTGGGTTCCATGTTACCGTTGGAGATGATACTGGAAGAATTTGGGTCTACGATGTCGCAGAAGTAAGCTTTCCACTTAAGTCAAAGTCAAATTTAATTTTGAAGCTACAAAAAACAATTTAAATATATATATAAAAAAATAATCTTTAATTTCAGCACCTCGCCCATCCAAGAATGGACGAATGGAACAAGTTTTTGTACACGCAGCAGGATCTAAAGAACAACAAAGCAGATGAGGAATTGGACAAGTTGAATTTAAGTTCAGGTCCTTCCTCTCTGACTTCAATGTCCTCCATGTCCTCGATGCCAATGAGATAAATAAAATAGTCAAAGCAGTGCTACTCGATCTGCGATTTCAGTTTCACTTTAGCCTCCTCCAAGAAAGGGAAGATTTCCCTGTCAAGTGAAATTATTTTTCCGAAGATTCCGTTGGTTAGAAAAACCACTCCCAAATTTGAAAGCATTTTGTCAGATTTTAGCGTTAGTGAAACCCCAATTATAATATCGGAATTCTAACTAAAAATATTGGAATTTAAGTAAAAACATTAGCATGCTTCTTAATAAATAATATTAATATCCTATAAGTAAAGTTCTTTTCTTATGTGAAATGCTCAAACTGATAAGACAATTTCATCTAACTTCAGTTTCATGTAATCAATGATTGCTAATCACGCATTTGGTTTAGTAATACATAGATAATATAGATTTTACTAGCCCAATTTCATAAAGTTCATTTAACGGACTAAGTACATTCGATCGAGAGTATTTGCTCTACGTTGCATATTTAAAATTGGTGAACTTAACTTATAATCATGCTTGATGTGTACATAATATTAATATACGAGTGAGAATCTGCATACTGCGTTCTTTGTCAAAAGCATTGCGAAGCTGTGAGAGATGACTGTAATTTACATTGTACAATAATGATTATTATTTCATGCATATTTAAGATTTCATTAATCATTAAATAAATTTTTTATTAACGAATTTCTCTTGAGTATAATTATATTATTTAACATAGAATAAACAGCTTTCAGAGTTGTAATCAGAGACGAGGTAAAAGAAGTTGAACTTTGTTAGCAATAAGTTTTTCTGTATATTTTTTGCCGAATTTTCTGTACTTTAATACTGTGTTTTTTTTATATTGAATCTAATATGACGATTGTAAAGGTTGTATGAAAAGGAATGAATAAATTTATTGGCGTAATAGACCCTATTTGTACGATTTAATCCATATTAGATTTTCATTTTTAGTTTTGAAGTATGTAGTTCAAAATTTTAATTTTTTTAAATAATAATTACAATTTTTCCCAAGAAATATAATTAGCATCAGTGAATAAAAGAGGAAGTAAGTGTAATTAAAGTAATTAAAGTTTAAATTAAAATAAATCATTATTTTAATGTCTGAAACAAATTTCTTTTCAAATTTTTTATCGTCAGCTGATGAGTTGATGAGAACTGTCATCCTGGTTGCTATTAGGGTTGTGAGCAATGAATGAAACGTTTCATTGAAACATTGAAACTTTCAAATGTTTCACTGTCAAAGTTTCATTGTTTCATGAAACTTTGGGGGGAAAGGAGAGGAACTTCTAATTGCACATGCGCGGAAATCAGGTCAGCTGTCGACGGTGCCGAAAATTTAACTTGTTTTGGAATATTATTTAATATTTCTTTAGTAAAACTATGATATTTGTGAATGTGTTGAAGAAAACTGTTAAATTGTTATATAACACTTAAAAATGCCTTAAGGAAGGCATTTGGTGCTTATTTTGAATTTTCCCGCCACCATCTTTGAAATATTGAAATGTTTCACAAGCCCCCAAAGTTTCATGAAATTTTACAACTCTAGTTGCTATAGGCAACAAACATCATCGATTTTCGACCAATTAAGTAAAGTCCTGCCCCACCTATAACTTTTCCGTCCATTTTTCTCTTCATGAATTTGCAAAAATCAATAATTTTCCCTTTTTTTTAACAAGACACTAACAGATTCCAAATTTTCGAAAAAAAACTTCAATCCCTCTCGCTATTTTCAGGGCCACGTAATATTCTCGACAATTCTTGGTAACAATGGTAATATTCTCCATTCTCGTTACTCTCTCTTCATGTTATAACCTCTTCAAATTTAAAAATTTCTTACTCCGATTTGCGTGCAGTGATTACTAATTATGCTATCTCAAATAGCAGATTAGAGTTTTACATTCATGGACATTTCTATGAATAAGGATTTATACTTGTTGTATGTGAAAGAAAACCATGCTAAAATTTTGAATAGCCTAAGTGCATAAACACTCCGCCATTATGCTGGTGTAACGCTATTCAACATTCGCCCAGAAGAGAGTAAACATTTCTCGTGTGTGGTGAAAAAAGATCCTGAAAACGTCGAGAATTACCAGAAGGATTTACTAAGTCACGTATTTTTGGGGTGAGTGTTATTTTGCGTCTGCGATTTTTAAAAAATTCGTTTTGCATAAAAACTGTCCCGATTGCAAGTCGAACAGGGACGTATGGACAAGAGGGGAGGAGGAAGAAGGAAGCCTCCTCGATACTTTCTGACTTTTACTTTTGCCTCCTTTTTGCACTTTTGTATTTCTGAGGTTTTCGAGTTGATAAGTTGGGGTTTAAAAAGTGCCAAATTTTGAGGTTATAGAGGTAATCCTTTAGTTTGTGTTTTCCCTGCGTTGGAGGTAAATTTTCGAATTGCTGTCAAGACGTTAATACACTAGTGTCACTACTCCGATTTTCATTTTGCACACCTATCATTATCGTGGGGAGTGATTCATTTCTTGCATTAATAATGGGGTGTGAATTCTGTTGTAAATTATCCCCTTTGTTGGTGTTTTGTCGATAAAGCTATAGGAGGTTTTTAATTCTTAGGTTTAATAATTCCCGCGATATAGATGTATAAATAATGAAAAGGATGAAAAAGTGCTCCTTTTTTTAAATTTTGCCCTTTGGAAATCTGATAATTGATTTTAGCTTTATTAATAAAATATTAAAAGATAACCGTAGTTATCTAAGTTACATTTCAATTTTTTAGAGAAAGGGAAAGTAATTTTGTTATGCATTAAAATATGCTATTTATTTATAATTAAAATTATTTATAGCGTGTAAGTTTTTATTATTCTTATGTAATTGATTATTGTAGCATAGGTATTCGAAAGATTCTGATATTTATTATCATATGTATTTGCAGAATTTCAACTGAAGGCCTCTCAAGTTTCATTTATTCATCGAAATTCACTGCCATTGTAGTGCCAAATTAAATGTAAAATGTTGAATCGTTGAGAGTCCCACTTCGCCAACCAGTGCAGTGTTTATACATAAGTAAGAAAGTATTACAGACAATTTTTAAATCTGTTATAAAAGAGCAAACTTTTAATACTAATTTAATAACCAAACGATTTCTAATTTTCAGTGTGACATTTTTATCCGTGACGCCACAAATAACAACAAATAGAAACGCTGGATTGGCAACTCAACCATGGACGACGAGGAAGGATCATCCAGCTCCGGACCAATGTCTTCTCTCAACAGTCTCTTTTCCTTCACAAGTCCCGCAGTGAAAAAACTTCTTGGCTGGAAGCAAGGCGACGAGGAAGAGAAATGGGCCGAAAAGGCAGTAGACTCTCTAGTAAAGAAACTGAAAAAAAGAAAAGGAGCAATCGAGGAACTTGAACGTGCTCTAAGTTGTCCCGGCACTCCCAGTAAATGCGTCACAATCCCCAGGAGTTTGGATGGCAGGTTGCAGGTCTCACATCGCAAAGGATTGCCCCATGTAATCTACTGTCGAGTCTGGAGATGGCCGGATTTACAATCCCACCACGAGTTAAAACCTCTCGAACTCTGTCAATATCCCTTCTCAGCTAAGCAGAAAGAAGTTTGCATCAATCCCTACCACTACAAAAGAGTCGAAAGTCCAGTGTTGCCTCCAGTTTTGGTTCCCAGACATTCAGAATTTGCTCCAGGCCATTCTTTGTTGCCTTTCCAACAACTTCCTGAGCCTACGATGCCTCATAATGTGACTTATTCGACAAGTGGGTTCAATGCCGGAACGGGGGGCGTTAATCCCACTTCGCCGATATCTTCTGTCGGTTCAGTTCCAAGTCCAGGAAGCACGAATAATCCTCAAAGTCCTTATGGTACTAATGGGCTGCCCGAAACGCCACCTCCTGCTTATTCTCCCCCTGAAGATGGTTCTCAACATGGACAATCTCCTCCACCAGATCCTGCAGCAATGGATACTGGAGGTTCACCTGCCGTTGCTCCAGTTTGTTATCAGGAACAACCTTACTGGGCCTCGATTGCTTATTACGAGCTAAATTGCAGAGTTGGAGAGATTTTCCATTGCCAGAGTCATTCAGTGATTGTTGATGGATTTACCAATCCAAGTAATAATTCGGATAGATTCTGTCTCGGTCAGTTATCGAATGTCAACAGAAATTCGACGATTGAGAACACGAGAAGACACATTGGAAAGGGAGTGCATTTATATTATGTTGGAGGAGAGGTTTATGCTGAATGCCTATCGGACTCAGCTATCTTTGTGCAGTCAAGAAATTGCAATCATTTCCACGGGTTCCATCCTAGTACGGTGTGCAAGATTCCTCCTGGTTGTTCGTTGAAGATTTTTAATAATCAGGAGTTTGCTTCCCTATTGTCCCAAAGTGTGAATCACGGGTTTGAGGCAGTTTATGAGCTGACGAAGATGTGTACGATTAGGTAAGAATAACTAATCATTCAATCAATAATTAAAGAATCGACAATATGAAGTAAACAAAAGTTCGCAAATACGAGGATTGGTATACAAAATATCCTTTTATCATTCCAGAATGTCGTTCGTGAAAGGATGGGGTGCAGAATATCATCGACAAGACGTTACTTCAACTCCCTGTTGGATTGAAGCACATTTGCACGGACCATTGCAGTGGTTGGACAAAGTTCTCACTCAAATGGGTTCTCCTCATAACGCCATAAGTTCCATGTCGTAAGGACATGAATTAAACAACACAACGTAAGAAAAACAAATTTCAACTCTTCATAAACACATAAGCCTCTTGAAAAAAATTCGAAACTATCTCTAAACAAGATATTACTTCAGATATCCTTTGTAAAATCTCAAAGTTGAGAATCAGTTGCAAATATGCTTTGAAATTATCCTTTAGTAAAAAAGTCATGGCATGAAATCTCGAATTGAACAAAGTCGAATACCGAAAAGTCTCGAATTTGTCTCGTAAAGTATCGAAATAAGAAAAAAAAGCATTGGGCATATTGAATTGAATGTAGAAAAGAACATAGAACATAGAAAGGGTAGTGCGACGACGGCCGCGTAGCGGTTGGCAGTTGCACTAGTATTGAAAAAGAACAAAAGTCTCGAGTGCAAATACAATAAAATTAATCTACGATAATGAAGATATTACATATTAAGTAAAAATAATATACCGAGAGATGTCTAGAGCGATTATTTTATGTGTCAGAGTAAGCTGTACAGTTTTAGATTATTTTACAATCTACATATATTCTATAAGAGAAAGTTGTAATGAAGAAAGATTTCACAAAACGAAAGATCAAAGCTCGATACTTTCGTTTAAATGTGCTGCGTGTCGGGAGTATGTATTATAACATAAACTTTTAGCGATGGTTGTAAATGTCTCGTTAGCTAAGTAAATCTAAAAAAAATAGCGCAGTCTCGAAACTTAAATGAAAGACACTAAAAGAAAATTAGCAACGACTAGAATTAAAAAGTTGAAAATCGTAAAAGTATCTGTCAAATTTTAAATGAAATTCTTCAAGTATTAGTTAGGCACAATTAAAATCAGCGTCAGACTTTCATTTGCAGAATGAAGTTGACCTGTACTGTGCCATGATTCGATGAAATTAAAGATTTTAATGAACCTGAGAAGCACAATTGTGATTTACTTGAATGAATCTGCTCTCGTCAATTTTTATTATGCATCTGAGAAATGTAGTATATAACAAAAAAATATATAAAATAAACAATTGATCAATTTCGAGAGAGGAGTCGATTGGCTGACAGTATTCGAAAGAAATCGCTTTTCTCCTCATTGGCCAAATGTTGAACAACCAAGTAGCCTTTGCAGAGCCTTATAGGCTAATTTTTAAATCTTTTACAAAGTTTTAGCTACTGTAGCTAACTATTTTCTTCGATATTGACAATTAATCTCCGAGAGTTCAATGCAAGTTTTTCAACGATCTCATGATTATGTAATAGTCAGTGCCTCATTAGAATAATATTCTAAGGCTTGAATGTTTTCGGATCTCTTTTTGAAGCAGATTATTCTAATTTTTTGTAACACATGCATGATTTCAACCGTTTTTAATGCCTCTGAAGTGGGGCTAAAGTTTTATTATTCACTCCCTAGGGAGTAAAATATATAACTTTAGTTCCGCTTCATATGTATGAAACTGAATAAAATTATGCATGCATTATAAAAAATATCGTATGTGCCTTGGGGGGAGGAATTTTCTTTTCCCCTTGGTGCAGAATATATTATTATAAGAGACATAGAGTCTGTTGTATTCTAAATAATATATTGTACCAAATTTGATTGAGTCTGAGAAACTGATGAAAAATGATTTATACATTTTCTTATTTTAGAAAGTTTCAGGGCAGTAATTTTTTTAGCATAAGTCCTTTTTTTCGATCAGTGTGGATTTTATAAACACTCGGTTTCTTTATTGTTGCCTCGACGGCCTTTCGCAACAATACGAACACAAGAAATAGAAACTATGAAAGTAGCCGGGTTCCTGGAAAGATGCCTTAAAATCTTTTTCGAAGAGGGAACAAAAATGCGACAGCATTCCGTGATAAAAATATTCTAATTTTTGGAGTGCTTAGTATTTTAGAGGCACTCCTACAAGATTTTAAGTTTGCAGCGCAAAATGATAAACTGGACAATTCACTGACGCTTTCTATCAATTTTTTGATTGCCGAAGTGCCTAGCTGTGATTTATTCTGTTATAAAAATCAAGTGATTTCGATTGAAATTCAAATATTTGCCATACATATATGAAAAATAAAGGGAAAAACTCATGGAAAATTGAATTGATTTTAAATTTAAATAACATGAAATTTAAATCTCTTCAATGGAAAAGTTTCAAATTATAGCACTTTTTAAATAGACTTGATAATTTTCAAAGAGTAAAAACCCTATAAAGTAAAGACAAAAATACTTTTAAAGAAAAGTAAATTTTCTGTTTGATACTACTATGAATTTTATAAGAGCTATATTAAAAAAAGGATTATGAAACTTTGAGGTATTTCTTAAATTTACTTGATAAGTTTCAATTCCTTTGATAATTTAAAGGATCGGCCTATTTGAGTGCTTTTTTCTATATAAATGCCGAATTAAGTATTCTTTTTACTATAAAAAATAGACCAGGATGTGAAAAAGAACAAATCTTGGACTTCCACAGCCCGAAAAGTTCGATACTTCTATCATTGCTCACTATTAAATTTGGTTGCTTTCCAATATAAGAGCTTGATAATTTGTGGGTCTTTGAACTTAGATTCTTTTCAATTTAAAACTCTTTAAATTTATTTTCTTCGAAGATTTTAATTCAAACTTTATTTTAATCTCTTTCAACAGTATATACAATAAAATCAATTTTGATGCAAATGGAAGTCAAAGATCAAAGTTATAAAATGCAATTTCAATAGAAAATTGTATAGATAGAGAGAGAACAAAACTTTACGATGTTTCATTAGAGATTAGCAGAAGATTCACTATATTGTATGTACAGTAGCTAATAAGATGAATTAGGGTTACCGCAGAGAAGTGCTATTTTGTGAAAGTAACGCTTACGTGGCGTAATATTTCAAAAATAAAAATTTTTTAAAGTAACGAGAAATCGACGCCTTACTGTGAATTATATTATTAATGATCATGTGAATCATAAGACTCAGCTGCTTTAAGTGTCCTCGCTTTTTTATTATTGGTCGTACCGCGTAACTCTGCACAATTATATGAATATTAATTATTATTGAATAGGAAATAAACTAAACCTTTTAGAAAATAGAAGGTTTAGAAATCTCTGTTATTAATCCGCACACATCCAAATATGATATTGTAAAAATGGACGTATTGTGAAAGCTCGATATTAGTGCAATGTTCTGTGAAGTTTTTAAGCACTGAGAATCGAACAAATGACGTAAAACTGAAAAAGAATGGAATTATTTAAGAGAATTTTAGATAAATAATATAAATCTTGATCAAAATTAGAGAAAATATTTGACAATATTAGGAAATTCAAAATGGAATTTTATTTCGCTTTACACTAATTGCTTGTAAATATTGCTAATTGTAATGTTTAGTAGGAAATTAAATATAAGATAATTAAATTGTAAAAAAAAAAAGATTCGAGTTTCCATTCTTCTATTGCAATAATGTTTACGTCATGGCGTTCGAGACTTGAGATTTATGTATATTCAGATGTGTGGAAGAGTTACTTGTAAATTACGCCAAAAACGTGAGAGTAATAAGATGTACTTTAAAATAATGATAATCGGAAACCAACATTTTATTTTACAAATTATTGCTAGCGATTTTATTGAAAGTTTTATTTAAAAACAAGGGGATTCGACCTCGAAATTTCTAATTTTTGAAAATTTTTTAGATGCGAAAAGCAGATTGAGGCTTAAATTAAGTCGTCCAAAAAGTTGTCTAAAGTATTTTATTAAATATGATTAAATTTATCATGTAATTAAAAGTAGACTTTGGATGTTTGGACATTTGAAAAACATTATTTGTATAATATATTGAGATCTATTAATTTTTAAATAAGTTGAGTTTGAAGATTGATATTGTAATTCTGGTGGTAATAATCTGTAAAATGGAATTACTATTGTTGTTAACTCAACATGTAATTTTAAGTCGATAGTTTTTGTTCGATGAAAAAGGCTCGAACCGCTATACTTAAACCCTTCTGGTACCCATTATTGTTATACAATTACCAAGTATGAATATGGTAAATATACCTGTGTATGTACGTGCAATTCAAATATCGCAGTTTTTATTTGCTAAACAATTTCCTGTCCTTTATTCCTTCTAAAGGATTCTTAGTTAATTAGATTAGGAATAATTCTTATTAATTTATTTAATCTTTTATTCTTTACTTTTGATAATTTCAATATATCTATCTAAATTTTAAGATGTCCTTTATTTAAAAATGCGGTTCGAATTGCTGATCGTCGGCAGTTTCGGCGCCAATTAGCAGAAGCAACAATGAGAAAAACGTAGTTCGAGATTAGCCGCCAAGAAACGGTCAAGTATATTTTTAGCTGACCCTTACTTTTTCTCAAATGTCTTATCAGGTCTTATTTACAAATATCTCATTTTTTAAAAATTCAATTCAATATCCTTCATCTATAATTAAGAGAAATATGTATTAAATTATATATTTAATTTATTTTTAATTTTTTTAGGAGTTCAAGCTAAGTTGCTGGGCGAAAGCTTTCAGCATTTATTCGTTAAGTGAAGGACTAATACTCGCATAAGAAAAACGGAAGGACAAAGGACTCGTAAACATACTGAAATACTTCTTTTCAAGAATTTTGCAGTGACTCAGATTAAATGTGACACACATTCGTCGCGACTTATATTCATTTAGGGTGAAACCGAGGGTGAAACAAAGAAAGCAATGTCACGAAAGATATAAAATTTGCATGATTTTTAGTTTGAGATTTCCAGATTCCTAAATCCTAGTTATTTTCTTTTTGTTTGAAAATTTTTGAATTTAAGGATTATTTTTGACTTGCCTTAAGGCTGAAAAGTAGAAAATTTCAGAAAATTTACAATATTGAATCTACTGAGATAATTTAATCTGAACTTTACTATTAGTCATCCGGGATCAAAAGTGAGTAAATTGAGACAGAAACGGACAGAAAGCATCGTTAATTTTGTGTTGTATTTGTATTATTCGTTTGGTGTTGAATTTGTATATACATTTGTATATACGCAAGTGTGCCAGGAATAAATACAAAGCTTCCACCGAATTGCGTAGACTCTCTTTGGTTATTGTGTTTCTTTTGGTCTGGCATGGTATCCCAGCTCGACATAAATATTAGTAGTTAGTACGCATCGTTCGGGTCGTACAACTTATCTGGTCGCGAAACTTTGCGAAACTGTCACCGAGTGCTAGTGAAAAATAAAGTTTACTGTAAAATGATTCATGATGTGAAGATAAACCAATATATTGGATATTAGAATAGAGATTAGCAATCTGATTATCAGTTTGAAGATCTTGATTTTATAATTCGAGAATGTTGTTTTTAATTTCCATTTTTGTCAACTAGTGTGAGATATTAATCTTTTTAAATAGAAATGGAGCTGGATTCGCGTTTTAAAGTGAGTGACCTTTGACTACTTGATTTGCTATTTTTAAAAGACACGTTTGTCGACAGAAATACGTTTAGTTCGAAATATGGTTCAAATTCATTTACTGTCCGTTAAACCCTTCGTCTAGGGTCACCAAGGGAACGTAAATTGTATTTCCGGAATTGCTGAGAATTGAATTGGACTTGGGAAATGAGATTTTTTTCAATCAATGTCTGGGTCTGTGAAAATTTCGATGATTCTTTGATGAAAAATATTTACAGTTTTTGACCTTTTTATGACATATATATAAGTTTCTTTGGCTCAATAAAAATAATTCAAATATCGATAATTCCCTAATAGTCTGTTTTCTTTTATATTTAGAATTGTAAAGACACGTAAATTATCATTTTGGTAGAGCTGTAAAAAATAAACAATTGTTTTAATTTACTTGAATTCTTCAATTCAGATAATTGAATCCACAAATTCAAATCAGTCCACAAAATTTAATTACTCAATTTCCCTGATTTTTCCCTGAATTTCAGACAAATTTCCCTGACAGAAAATCATTAAAAATGCGAATAAATTTTCAATAACATTAGTATTAAAATTTTTCTAAAAAAATCGCATTATATCGCTTTAAATTTTTTGAAACTCAATGAAATCTTTTGAAATTTTCGAAAATTCTACGGAAACTTGTAAAAATATAAAAACATCTTAAAATCTTTTAAAATTCAACGACAAGCTTTTTAAAATCATTTAAAATTCTTAAAAACCTCTAAAATTAATAGAAACCTTTTAAAATTCCAGGAAATTTTTAAAATATCATAAAAATCTCTTGTAATCCCTTAAAATTCTTAGAACCTTCCACGAAGTCCTTTAAAGTTTCACAAAATCTTTTACAAATGAAAAATATCTTTTGAAAGTTTTTAAAATTCCATGAGAAACATTCAAATTTCTTAAAATCACTTTAAAAATGTGAAAATTTTTTTAAATTCTTACAAACTTCTTAAAATCTTTCACAAAAGTCCACAAGGAACTTTACAATATTTCAAAATTCTTTGAATTCCCTAAACTTTCTTTAAAACCTCTACAGATTTTATGAAATCCTTTAAAATTTCACGAAATTTTAAAAATATCAAAAAAAGCTCTTGTAATCCCTTAAAATTCTTAGAATCTCTTAAAATGATTGAAAATTTCTTGAAATCTTTAGCAACCTACAAAATCTCAAAGAATGTCTGGAAATTCTTTCTAATCCCTCGAAATCCTTGGAAATCTTCTAAAATCTTTTACATAAACCATAATGTATTATTATTTATACATCAATAAAATCTAATTTTCCCTGGCAGCTACTCGCATTTCCCTGGCATTTCCCTGACTTCTTTGACATGTAACCACCCTGTTATTTTAAGTTAAATATTCAGATTGCATAAAATCTCTCCCATTGAGGGCGATTCATCTAACTCGGAAGATCCGATCCAGTTGGATCCGGCGGCGCCCGGTGGTGACCACGACGCCGACGCCAGAGTCGTCTCCACCTCCACCCCCGCATTGGCCGGCGAACAGCAACACTCGATCAATACACCGCTCCCGAATCAACGGTGGCATCAGGAGTGTTGCTGCGCGAAAAGCTTCTCTCAATAGTCAATTCGCGTTTTAATATTTGCGACGTCAGTGCATCGATAAGCGACTCAGAAATGATATCAGTGATTATTCTTGAAATTTGCAGAACATCACTTTTCGGAGGTCCGCGAGGAAACTCTTCAATGACCAGAACCATCACAGTGAGCTACCAGTAAGACCCACCCTAGGACAAACAATGGCTAAGGTGAGAAGAAAATAAAATGTAGGATTACAAATTTTTTTTTTTTGTAATTTCGAGTCATTTTATCCTTCTTTTTCTCTCGAGTCGTTAATCTTCCAAGGCGATGGTTTTGCCCTGGTTCGATCAAGTCCAGACTTCAAGGTAAAATAATTACCATCGAATCGCGTGGCCGCACGAGGTTCGAGGTCGTGTATATGAATTACGTGTCCAATCGAATTTAGATGACTTGAGTATGCAGTCAATGAAATTTAATTACCGGTGAGAAGAAAATTGGGAGAAATTTTTTTTTTCTGATTTGAGTGTGTGGAAAAAATAAGCGCTGGAAAATTTACTTGACTGTTCTAAAGTCTAGAATAGACCATAAAGTTCTAAACGGAAGTGAGTTTATGAAAATGCGGAACTGTTATTAATTTTTTAATAAACTACTATAGAACTTTGTTGCCTATTCTAAAGTCAAATAAATTTTTCATCTTTTTTTTAATAGATTCTACAGAATAGATGAATTTCGAATTTAGAGGTGGAGATTATATCTGTTTCAAAAACAGATAATTATGAATGGAAATTTCGTTTAAGTAATTTTCTACCTTGAAATTTGTTTTAAATTATACTCAATTAATTCAATTAAATGCTGCATTTTAGTTATTATAATTTATAAAAATGTCATGTTACATCTTTGCTAAAGACGGTATGTTTTCATTGATGAAAACTCGTTCGTATTTAATTTGTATAACTCTTTTTTGGAATTGTCGAGTTTTAAAGTAGAGTTTACGTTATAATCCTTTTTTCTTTTCCCTCGGGACAACTTTTACAAAAATTTAGCTATTTGTTCGCATGAGAGGTCGCCTAACGATCACTTCATGTCATTCATATACATACATATATTTTTTTTTTATTTCTATCTAGAAAATATAGTACTTTTGCTGGTTGACATGCGCGGAACGCAAAAGCATTGAGTAGAAAAGAAGCTGAATTGAGCCCAGAAATCATTCTCGGGGCTTTTACGTGAATGAAATTTCCAGTCGGAATTCATTTTTTTTTTAAATTTCTTAATAGCCGACGAGTTAGGAATTTTGAAGATGTCACTGGAAATAATATGAATCGCCCAGTGTCATGAAAAAGTTTGAATTCAAATTATCCTTTTCCTCGAATTATTATCTGAAGCTGATATGAAAATTCATTAGTTTTCTGCAATATGATTAGATAATTATCTATCCTTTCGAAATATCATCAATATTACCGAGAAATACTCTTCTCTCTCTCTCTTTTTTTTTTTTTTTTTTTTTTGTAATAGAGAAGTAAAAAGAGCAGAAAATTATAATATGTATATTAGGGTGGTTCAAAAATGCATGGAAAAAATTGTTTTCATGCTAGAGAGTCTCGATCCCCCCAATTTGATTCGAAATCCGAAAAAAGAAATGTCATTTTTTTTTAATTTTGATTTTAACACGTGCCTATTTTGACTTGAAGTTTCCCATGTAAATTACATGGGGAAAAATCACTTTTTGGAATTTTTGAAATAATTTTTCAGGGTTTAGGAAAATGTTACGGGAGATTATAGAGGCTTTTTGAAAACTATCCAACAAAGAATCTCATGTATCACACATAATACATTTAAAATTAAAAAATTTTTAAATTTAAATTTAAAAATTAAAAATTAAAAAAATTTAAAAATTTAAAAATTTTAATTTAAAAATTAAAAATTTTGTTTCCTCTTTCATTTTGCGGTTTCTCTGATCTGTAGGATACTGGGGAACACCTGTTCGAACCTAGAGACGAGTAGAGTCGAATTTAAACGAGTATTTACGAATATAATAGCAGGGCTGGCTGCTATTGGCACTGGGTCCAACACCCTTAAGGCTTAAGGGTGTTGGACTCAAATGTTAAGTTCAAAATTCCATTCTCCATTTTACTCAACAAAAATTATAGATAAATATTTTTTCGCTCTGTAGCACTAATCTTTTTTCAAATATAAGACTGCGTACAGAGCGAAAAAATATTTAGCTTCGATACATTTTGTATAAAACGAAGAATTCAAAATCTGACTTCAAAATTCAATATTTTCATTTTACTTAAAAAATATTTGAATTAGATATTTTCTCGCTCTGTGCGCCTAATTCTAGTTAAAAATTGATTAATTATACCAAGGGAAAAAATTCCAATTTTAATATTTGTTAAGTAAAATGAAGAAATCGAGTTTTTAGATTGGAACTTTAGATGATCAACATCATTAAATGTCTTGTTTATTTCACTTCTCTCGTCCATTTGGACGCATCAAATTGTTTAAGGCTCTCCCTTCGATCACCGAAGTTAAGCAACCTTTGGCTCGGTTATGCTCGGATAGGTGAGGGCCGACGTACTAGACGAAGTGTAATTTAAAATCAGATTTTAAGCTGCCTTCAGTCTCAAACTAATATTAAATAATTAATA
>CAJFCP010000049.1:1321733-1344650 GCA_904066005.1 Synergus itoensis | reverse complement strand
ATAGATGTAATAAAATTCAGATATCGAATCTAAAGGTCTTCAATCAAATTTCCATTTCGAATAAAAAAAATTAAAAAATATATCTAGATTGAATAATTCTCCACGATCAGGGACTCCAAAACTCCACACTCAGAAAAAAGTTTCTTTGAATCAAACAAACGTATCATTGATATAGGGTCAATCAAAAAATATCTTTGAATTAAACAAAATTTGTTTGATTCAAATAAATTGTCTTTAACTCAAAAAAATTGATTTCATCATATTAAACAAAAGTTTCTTTGAATCAAACAAATTTTTGTTAATTCAAACAAATTTTGTTTAATTCAAAGATATTTTTTGATTGACCCTATATCAATGATACGTTTGTTTGATTCAAAGAAACTTTTTTCTGAGTGTGGAGTTTTGGAGTCCCTGATCGTGGAGAATTATTCAATCTAGATATATTTTTTAATTTTTTTTATTCGAAATGGAAATTTGATTGAAGACCTTTAGATTCGATATCTGAATTTTATTACATCTATACGATTATAGTTGTAAAATATTTACGACCAAACCACTTCAATTTCGAATCAAATTGTAAAAAAGGAATTTCTACTTTTTATCAGAATATAAAAGTTAGAGTATCAAATAAAAAAGTAAGTATAATGAATTCAGAAATAAATCAAATATTCTAACTCTACATCTTCTAACAAATTTGACTTTAAAATTCAATATTTTCATTTTTCTTAAAAAATATTTGAATTATATATTTTTCGCTCTGTACGCTAAATTCTAGTTAAAAATTGATTAATTCTACCGAGGGAAAAAATTAAAAATTTAATATTTCTTGAGTAAAATGAAGAAATCGAACTTTTACATTAAAACTTGACTCCAACACCCTTAAGGGATGTAAAAAGCCAATATCAGGTCGACTGAACCTGGGGATCCGATCCTGGGTGCAGGTGGCGATATGCAGTCAGCACGTGACTTTAATACACTTGTTTATCCATCTACCTACGCCTCTGTTCCGTTACTCCCATATCTTCGACGATTTACGCATAGGGTTCTGTTCTGGGGCAAATTCAAACGGAAAGTTATTGTGGGGGGAATGAGCACTGGCCAGGAGCGCCGGTACGGATTTACGGGCCGCTGAATGCAAAAGGGGTATTTATTATCACTCTGCGGTGAATCCGCAAAAGCGGCTCAATTCACTCTCTGTCCGTGGCTCATACTTCAGTCCACGCTTGGTACCAACTCGGTACTGACTACTTGATACCAGTTCACCACTCCCGCGGTTCTCCACTGCTTTTTTAGCCTTTTTTATATTTATTTTTTTACTTTATTTCATTTATTACAGCCTCACTATAAGATAAGCGGCTATATACTCGGGAAGAGTGAATGTTGAACCTCGTGGTCGGGTTTGTCACTAGAGTGCCAAGATTCTAGAATCTAGATACTAGAATCTAAAACACTAGCTAGTTCCAACGAGTGGATCTAGGTCTGAGAGTCTAGAGCTCAAGCTGCAGAAACGACGATAGACGATAGTTGAATCAGTGACCTCCGCGAACGCGGGAGTAAAATGGAGAACGTCCGCGTGTCGCTTACAAACATTGGAATGACGATGTAATTGATAAAGGGGATTTTTCGAAAAAGAAAATAGAGGATTTTTTGAAAACTGGAATGGATATGGATACTTGATTAGCAGGTAGTAATCATTCATTATATCAGATATAAATTCAGTGGGTGTGTTATGTAGACCTGTGGGTCGTGCCAGAGAGGCAAATTTAGAACGCGGGAGTTGTAAATTCATTAATAATAATGTTAATATCGGTTATTTTTTTATGGGAAGTTTTTTGTGTATTCTTATAAAAAATCCAGATTTTAATAAGAAGGGACGAGGAAACTGTGGTTCGAATTTCATGATAAAGATTGATGATTGGCAATTGGGGGATTCACTACTTGCGAGAAAAGTGACTTAATATCCATATAGCGGTGGATTTTGGAAATCTGGATCTTTAAATAAAGTTAAATAAAGTTTTTACAGTACTTACTGATAGCAATATTTTCCTATCAGAAATTATAAATAGCTTATCAGCTGGTTAAATATTTTATCATTTTTTTCCTCTTTTACCTCAAGGAATGTTTAAATTTATTTAAATTGTCTTGACTTTCAACAAGAATCTCAAACATCATTAATATTCCGTTGAAAAAATTAATTTAATAAACAATTAGCATAGACACGCGTTGAAAGCTACTTAATTAGCTTACAATGACATAATTAATGTCAAAAACAACGCAATAGCCTCGGAATAGTCGCACACCCTGAATTTTTTCCATTCATAAAAATTCATATCTCACGTTCCTTTTGAATATATCCAGGAAGTTTTATGCAGAGAATTTGAAATAAACTGAGCTATAAATCAGAACGTAGATAAAAGTGGTTGACATTCTGTAGAATATATCCGAGAATATGAAAATCGATTAAGTATTATGAGACATAAACCATTGTAGCTTATCTATGCATGAAAAAAGTAAGAAGATTAAGTAAAATGTCTTTGTAAAGCGCATTTTAATTTTAATAAAAAATCAAGAAATTGTGGAGAATGAAGTTTCTGTATTTCTTCATTTTTAGAAATTTAAATTTATCAGAAGAATCTAATTGTGAGGAATAAATGAAAAGTCGTTAAGAGAAATTAGAAGCTGATTAACAAATAAAATTCTCTTTAGCGACAGTTTTTAATCGATTCATGGATTATTGATTGAGCTTGGCCTGTATACGTAACTTTGCTGGTTATTCAACCTTGACTTACGACTGTATCGCCTGTTTGTGCGTATATTACGTAGTAAAAGTGAATTTACGACTTGCAGTCTGTGGGTGTAATTAATATTCCTAGAATCCCAAAGAAATTTCTATTTCCAAAAGTATTTGTATTTATTTGTATTTTGCTTGATTATGTATCAATTTTCTCTTCTAAACATGAATTTATTCTTCATCTTAGAAGAAATATTGATGTAGCATGAAGCATTTAATGCACTTGTCAAAAGATAGAGCAACTGCGTGAGAGACATAAAGGAAAGTTAAAGACAGAGGTATTAGAGAAATCCGTAGAAACTAGTCGATGGATAATTTTTGATCCTACTTCCCTCGAAGATAATAGTCGCTTAGTGAAGATAAGTGAAAGATTTTCTTCTCACCGTTCCACCAGTCTGTCACTTAAATTAGTGTCCGTTCTGTGACGACTTGTTTCACTAAAACCACAATTGGATATGAAATACGGGACTATTTTGCCCGAATAAAGATTTCACAATTTCCGAATATTTTTGGTTTTTTATATAAAATTAAAGCTTGATAAGCATTCGATTTGAAGCCCAGGTAAATATTTTCCTAAAAAAGCTATTTTGCACCAACTTAATATTCAAACTTCGTTTCCTTGTAGGCATTATTCTAAAAATATTTAAATTTATTCAGGACAAAGTTCCTCGAAAAGCTCCATTCGTTCAACTGAAAGAGCTTCTCAGACCTGAGAAGCTAATGATATACTTTTTGCGCATTTCTTGGCAGCATTCATAATAAACAGAATTTATTTACACTTTTTATCACATCTTGAATTTAAAAGAGAAGTCTAAAAGATATACAGGTGCATGAAATCATACGTATGTACATGAACGGCATGATGTACAATGAAATGATGGATTGTTGTGCCACGAAGCATGATAATAAAAAAAAATCATTGAGTTTTACCAGAGATAATATATCTTATATAAATATATGCATGTACACGTGTATAGTTGCTCAAGTACAACTCAACCCATATCATTACATCTTTCTCGATGGCCTTTAAACTTATCATGATAATGATCGAGTAGACTTTTAAAGTCTTCAGACAACAAACAGGTACCTTCTCTAATAGACACCAGGTACTTAATGCTAATATAAACATACTCAGCTGGCAGTTTTTTTCGATCTAGAAAAAGATCAATATTTAAGATTTTGTTTTTGGTCTTGAGACCGACTTAGAATTTTCCATGACGAATGTTTCCTTAACTAATTATGAGGAGAAAAAAGTTGGTGTCAAGTGTTCTTGCACATGTTTCGGTTGTTTGAGGAAAGGTGTGTTATTTGATTTTTGAAATAAAGATAAGGCTTTCGAATTCTAAAGTTTACGCATACATTTGAATTGTATTAGACGATTTAGAGGATTTTGTTTGGAATTAAATTCACAGCTTTCAATTTGCGTTTCTTTGAACCGAAAGTTTCGTTTCTTTGACATCTCGTCTAAAAAATTTAATCTTTCTGGAATAAAAAATATGGTACTATAAAATGTACATCAGTATGCAAACCCGAAGAAAGACAGTCGCGATGAACCCGGTCATTACTTCAGTGTGCTGCTAACCGAGTGGGTGGGTCGAATTAGAGGAATTAAGGTCTAATAAAATAAAATTAATGCTGCCTGGTCGCGTGAGCAAACTCCACAGCTTGATGGCTTATGCAGAACTCGATGTAATCTCGTCGCGATTAGACTCTTTGCTTTAAAAAGTTATTTCCCTTAGCATCTTCGCTACGGCGAATTAATGACAACGCGTGGCCTGTTTACATCGTGCGATTCTGTCAAGCGTTTCTAACGTTTTTCACATAACGTTTTGCAATTAGTTTAACGCTGACAGAAACCGTCCTTCGACATTTGCATGATGTCTTTAATGTAAGTAGAAAGAGAGTTTCTTCAAGAAAATATTCTGGTTTAAATTAAATTTTGGATTAAATTGAAAATCTGTTGTGCGGCTAATAGATTGAGCCATATATATTTTTTAAGTCTAATTAAAGTCACCCCAAATGATTTAATTAAGTTCATGCCAAGAGCCAAGAATAAAGCGAGTCAATCATCTTTTATCTGCCCCACAATTAATTAGCGCTCAAACGTGGAGCGCTTTATGGTCTTTCTATAATTATTTAATTAAGTGTTCTGTTGAGGAGTGACTATATATATGTATATAAAAAGCCTTCATTACATTGATTAAAATTTTAAAACAAAGAATGTTTAAAAAACATTCCTAATACATAAATTAGTATTATTCGAAGTTTAAATCCTCGACACAAAGAAACACAAATATTAAGTATTCACTGGAAATGAATAGCCACTTTTAACACAATTGACAGACTTTTTGCATGAGAAACGACTAGGAAAGTCAACATGCCTTAAGGAAATGTCTACAGTAAATAGACACGTTTAGGAAAGTCATAAGAGGAAATGAAGCAAGAATATCATCATATAAGCAATTTTTTTTCATAATTTTCTAGTAAAATGCTAACCTACTTTGACTAATTGTAGAATTGAAATAAATCTATTCAAGTGAATAATCTCTGAATGAATGAAGATTAGTTGGACAAATTCTCCAAGAATTATGAAAACAAGAATGATTGATTGATCCGGAAAAGGAGTGCGTGCGTGTGATAAATAGAAATCTCTAAAGTAAAGTTGACACGGAATTCCAGTTTACTTCGAATCGCCTATCACGACATTCTTCAAACATTCACACTAATAAACTGATGTACATTTTATATAAATGTATGTCTGAGACGATTTGGCCTGGTTTAACGTTATGCGCGCGTGAACACGAATAAAACCAAGCATTGAATTCTTTATCAGTCTTGCGTCTAATCGGAAGCACTTGCTCAAGTGCATTAAGTATCATAAACCTAATTACAGGAGAAGATACAAAAGACCTTCCTCTAATGATACTCAACCGTATTTGTCTACCGGAAGTTTTCACGACTCTTATTTGTCAGCACTCGGAGCGCTCTAACTTTTAATAATTTTCTTACTATTTTTTTATCATGGATAGGTATCAAAAGGTGACTTATTTTATAAGGGATGAAATTAAATATGAGATTTAAGAGGTTTCTATGTATTTTAAGGGATTACGAGAGATTTTTAAGATATTTAAACAATTTCGTGGAATTTGAAGGAATTTTATATGAAATTTGAAATTCATGAATTTGAATGACAAATGAATTTGAAGAGATTTTTGATTTGTGAGAGATTTTGTGAAATTTTAAAGGATTTCATGGAATTTTAAGAAATTTCAGTAAATTTTAAGTGCATGTGGTAATTACCATTTGCCCTTAAGGATTTTAAGAGGTTTCTATGAATATTTTTTAGACTTTAGGGGATTTTAAAGTTCCTGATTGAATTTTGAAGGATCTCACTAGGTTCTTATGGTTTTTAAAAACTTTTGTTGAATTTTAAGAAATTTCAGGAGGTTTCCAAAAATTTGGAGAGATTTTTACGTTATTTAAGAAATTTTAATATTCCTTACGGAACTGTAAACCGATACTAAAGGTATTATTGATTTTTAAAAGATTTTGAGAAATTTTAAAGGGTTTTATCGAATTTTAAAAGATTTTATGGGATTTTACAGAATTTAAAATATTTTCGTAGAATTTTAAGGAATTTAAAAATGTTTCTATAAGAATTACAAAAGATTTCAGCAAATTTTAAGAAATTTCAATAAGTTTCCAAGATATTTCGTGGTTTTTATGATTTTTAAAAGATTTTGAGGAATTTTAAAGGATTACATAAAATTTTAAGAGATTTAAAACAATTTGAAGAAATTGTAATGAATTTTAAGGTTTTTCGTGGAATTTAAAGGATTTCAAATTATTTTAAATAATTTTAAAAGAAGTAGTGAAAGTTTAAGGGAGTTCATGGAATATTAAGAAATTTGAAGGAATGTTATGGAATTTTAAGAAATTCTAAGGGATTTCATGAAATTTTAAGGGATTTGAAAGGTTTTCGTGGAATTTAAAGGATTTCAAATTATTTTAAGTAATTTTAAAAGAAGTAGTGAAACTTTAAGGGATTTTATGGAATATTAAGAAATTTGAAGGAATTGCGAGGAATTTTAAGAAATTCTAGGGGATTTCATGAAATTTTAAGGGACTTTAAAGGTTTTCGTGGAATTATATAAGGAATTTTAAGACGTTTCTAGGAATTTCAAGAAATTTAAAGAGATTTCGAAGCTTGTGAAAATTTTCAGGATTTCAAGGGGTTTTATTAAGTTTTGAGATTTTTACGATTTTAAGTGATTACGAAGTTTATCATTTTAAAGGATTTTAAGAAATTTAAATATTTTAAAAAGATTCCGTAGTATCTTAATAGATTTCAAAATTTTCGAAAAATTTCTATAACACTATTATTGGAAATTTATTCGCATTTTTAATAATTTTCTCTTAAGGAATTTTGTCTGAAAGTCAGGGAAAAGGCAGAGAAATGTCAGGGAAATTGAAAAATTGAATTTTGTGGCTTTATGAATGAGGTGAGTTATTTTGAAGACACCCTGTATAGATTGATGCTAAGCTAGAAGCACTAACAATAAGCTATAAGAAAACTGGATAAACATTCTGTTCTACACGCTGATGCAGAGAATAACGAGATTCCAGAAGCAATCGATTGCACAAGTCTACTAAGTGGCATAATTTTTTTTCTACAATCTCTCTGCATACAACACTATATTTAGAAGTTGCACATATTGTTGAAAATTCCTCGCCCCGACATTTACCGACATTTACCGACATTTAGAGCCTTTGAGGGTTTGTGTCCGCACTAAATTTAGAAGCTTCTAGGACCTAGAATCTAGGTTGATGCTTAAATTTCAGTGCAATGGCCTTTTCCTTTACCATTGTTCCAGTTTTGCCATTTAGCCAGGACTTGAGCCCTTTTTGAGATTCCCATTATTAAAAAGAAAATTTTCTTTGTGTATAAAATCGACTTATTTCATCAACCTCATCAAGATATGTATTACGGCATTATCATAATCAATGCTGATAATCAGCTCGTTTCACACCCACTTGGAACATTCTTACATTATTTTTGCCTAGTTTCACCTACTTAAGATGAAATAGTCACGCGATCATCCGACATAGTATCAATGTCAACTACACCTTCGGTGTCAGGGTTGTGGTCGATGCACCGGTGTTGTGGTGTTATTTACCAACTATTTCTTATCATCTCAGTAATTGTGGCAAAACTATAAGAATTTGTGAAAAGTTTTAGCCTAGTTTTAAAATGGGACTGTTGCTTCTTTCTATCAGATGCACAGGCTCAATGAACTCAGGCAAAGATTGACTCATAGACAAATCTACCTGAAATTCGGTAAAGTTACGTAGCTATTATATATTAATTTCCTAAACAATAAAAAGATTGTGCAAACATTTTCAATGGAAGCCTCAATTATATTTAATAATTATTTGTCTGATCGTAATTACACGAATTCTTTCTTTTATACAACACAAGTATTGTTTGAGAATAAAGAAACAATTTCTGCTCATCCACTCTAGAATGTGGTTGTCCTTGCATTGTTGTGACTCTCGAGAACAATTAAATTTATACTCCCATGTCAGAGTAGCGTCATATTAATTACACGACACAGAATTATGTAAACTGCATATCAAAAAGTACTCAGCATGCAATTAATTAATTGTAATCATACAAAAAAAAAAAGTTAAAAATGCTTCCATACAATAATATCCCAGATAATATTTAAAAAACTAGCAGTTATATGATTGTAACAGATAATTATCAATACCAAATACAAAATCTATTTTCGTGATGGAATTTTAAAGCTTTTTTCGATTGCCACTTATATTGTCAAATAAATGCATTTAAGTTGCTGTCTCCAGTCAACAAATGACTTCCGTTAGAAAAACCGGTCGTGCGGAACAAAATGTAGAGTTCGTAAATGAAATGGGCAATATCTGTTACAAAATGTGTTCTGATTTGGCATTGAGAAGCGAGTACAAAGATTAAATTAGCTAACGTCCGGAGGCACGACTGATTCATCTCGAAGAGAGGTTCTTAATTTGGAGATAGGCCAAGGGCAATGTACTCTGAATGCAGAAATTTCGAGTTTTTTTTTTTAAGGGAGAAATTATAAATTTACAATTTTATAGTAATGGAAAAACTTCTTTTAACTAATTTTATCCTGGTTTCAAGGCACAGCTATAAAATTTCGCTCTAAAAGAATAAATGGAGATAGAAATTTCAGAATAAATCCGAATTTGAAGCAATTCGCTGTTCTTACTTCTGTATATGAAATTTATCTCAACTTAATTATTATTACTATTTTAATTATTTCCTACTTATTGGTTTCCTTTTCTACCCTTCCCATAATTCGCATAAAAATGACTATATAGCTTTGCAGAAGCTCTACGCAGACGATTAATTAATTTTAACTTGATAATCAGGTTCTGGGAAATCCAGTATTAGCAGATGAAAGAAGGCCTCTTCATAAAGTAGTGCATCTGCAGTTAGCGAATGGCATTTAATTTTTTTAATGATACCTTCGGGTTTAATGTATATTCATTCATCATGAAATAATTGCACTTTGATTAAATTCCTAGAATTATTTTCTCACTCTACTTTCTTAATTAATATGCATTGCAAGAAATCATGGAAAATATTATAAAAACAGGTTTAATTAAACTTCTATAATTCAAACTCAAATTTTTAAATATATTATTCACTATTAAGATATTATATAATTGCCCAATTTCAATTTTAAAGTCCAAGTACTTTTAAAGCCCGAAAAATGAATACATAAATGAAACTTAAAAGGATTGAGTCTATGTTAGATATCATTATTTTATGGAATTTATATAAAAGGTGTGGTTTGATTTTGTGATTATAGAACGCAGGAGAAAGCAGAATCCCGATTCCACGGGCAACTCGACCATCTTTTCTGCCAAAGGTGAGGACAACCAAACTATCTTCAGGGCACAGGCGATCTACAATTATTTCTCACGGATACCCATCACAGTTGCATGATTACGAGGAAGAAGCTTTAACACCAAAATCAAAAACTTTTAAACGAACCGCTTGCTCTACACCTTCAATAGAAGGTAAATATATGTTTTATATTATTTTTACCAGGAGTTAATTTATTCGAAATCAAAGAGAATTCAAAAGATTTCAAGTTTTTGGTTGAAATTAATTTTAAATTTTTCAAAGAATCACAGAATTCTACAGAATCATTTTTAATTATACAAATAAATGAAAATTTAAGTAGTAATACTATTTAAGGACGTTGGACCCAAGTGTTAAGCTTAAAATTCCATTCTCCATTTTACTCAGCGAAAATTATAGATAAATATTTTTTCGTTCTGTAGCGTTAATCTTTTTTCAAATATAAGACTGCATACAGAGCGAAAAAATATTTAATTTCGATAATTTTTACATAAAACGAAGAATTCAAAATCTAACTTCAAAATTAAATATTTTCAGTTTTCTTAAAAAATATTTGAATTAGGCATTTTCTCGCTCTGTACGTATAATTCTATTTTAAAATTGATTAATTCTACAGAGGGAAATAAATCCAAATTTAATATTTGGAAATATTATTTATTTATTTTTTATAAATGAAGAAATCGAATTTTTAGACAAGAACTTGGCCCCAACACCCTTAAGTAAGAGCAATTTATAGTTCCGATTTTTATAACTTTTTTTTAACGAATTCTAATAAAATTTTGATTTATAGGAAAGTCAGATGCATCGTATAAAATTTCCTGCACCTGGGGTGCAGAAGATGATGACGATGCACATCTCAGTAATGAAAAACTGGATTTTCTTAGGTAAGAATTATGAAAAATTGATTTTTAATTATTTTAATTGCATATTTAAAAAAATATACTTTTGTATTTGAAATTGAAATTTAAATGTTGATGTTTCGCTTTATGAAAACAATAAATAAAGTAAAAATTTTTTAATTTAAATTCTGGAGATAAATCAATTGTAAGTGGATTTTAAATCACAAAAAAGCGTTCTTAATAATTAACAATTCCTAGAAACCTTTTGAAATTCCTTAAAAATTTGAAAATCCCTTAAAATCATTAGAAATCTCATCAAATTCCATTAAATTCTTTAAAATTTTACAAAATATTTTCAAAATAAAAAAAAATCTGTTGAAATCCCTCAATAAAATTGCCAGACAGTTTTAAAAAATCCTTCAAAATCCATAAAATATTTTAAAAGTCATAAAAATCTCTTGAAATCACCTAAAATTCGTGAAAATTTCTTTAAATTCCTAGAAACCTTTTGAACTCCCTTAAAATTCTATGATAACATTTTAAATCCTTTGATATCTTTTAAAATCCATTAAAATTAATAGGAATCTCATCAAATTCTATGAAATCCTTTGAAATTTTAAATTTCCCTTTAAATTTTAAAATCTTTTAAAAATCATAAAAATCTCTTGAATTCTCTTAAAATTCCTCGAAATTCCACAACAATATTTAAAATTCCTTAAAATCCTTCAAAATTCCTAGAAACCTTTTGAAATCTCTTAAAGTTCCACAAAATTCCTCAACAGCACTTAAAATCACTTAAAAACCCGAATTCTTAAAAAATCTCTTATAAAATTGCATGAATTTCTTTAAAATTCCACGAAATCTTTTAAAAATCATAAAAATCTTTTGAATTTTATAAAAATCACTTGAGTATCGTCAAAATCTCTCAAAATCCTAAAAACCTCTTGAAATTTCTCTCTAAAAAAATAGTGTAACAAAACGTCTAGAAAATCTCGTATAAAGTGTTGCTTCAACCTTATTGGATTTAGAATGACTTAAAGTTACAAGAAGTAAAACCAAATAATCATCTTGTTGGTATAAAGTACAGTACAACCTCCCTAAGAGCGACCTCGATAAGAGCGAAAATGGCCTTGATGAGCTCGGACGCTTCCCCCACTACAAAGCCTACTCACGGTGACTCACGCTGCCTCGAGAATTGGGCGCAAACCCCGAAAAGAGCGAACAGCCGAGCGCAGCTTAATTTCAGTTTTTTCTCATTGAAAATGGTTTTTTATTAAAATTATTTTTCTTATATTTGCATGCAATAATTCGTATATATATTTTAAAGGTTGTTGATACTTCTAACTCCTATATAGTACAAGGCAGCTTTATTTTTATAAAACTTTTAAGAAAACAAAATTATAATTTCATTTTAAATTAAAATACATATAATATGTACACTTTTTAATATGTACGTTCGCTATAAACAGTCGTATTTCATATATATTGTACTTTTGTCCACATGTTGAAATATTCTCAGTTTTATTTTTGAATATAATATTGTGTGCAAAAAAGTTTACAAATTTTAAATAATTTTAGAGTAATTTCCGATACTCTGTGAGTAATGAACTTTTAAAATATATTATATGTATTTATTATGTATTTATACGTATTTAATCAAACAGACGCTACGTTTTCATGACCGCGGGCCGCTCGCTCTATTTGAGGTTTCGTACTCAAACACACATTTCGCACACACGCGCAATTTCCGAGCTCGACGCCCAGTAGTGGGGGCCCCCTATTTCTCGGAATTATTACCCCTAACCGCCCATGAGTTCGCTCTTAGGGAGGTTGTACTGTAGTAAATAAAAATATATAATCTCTTTTTCTTGCAGCTTGCTCGAGGATCCCCAGTTGAGCAGACTAGATGACGACGACGAGGACAGCCACTTGGACGTGAACCTTGGAGCCTTTGGGGATGCTTCGACGGCGACGACGACACCTCACTACTTGATGCTCCACAAGCAAAACTCCTTCGAGCATGATGAGAGCCTAGGAATTTTGACTCCGGATCAAATGCCTGACTTCACAGTAGCGCTCGAATCTTCGAGAACGCCATCCTGTGAGAACCTCACAGGATCCGGAGGACCTGGAAAGCTGATGCGACTCTCCATTTCGAGACCTTCAGAAGTGCCAATTTCTCCAGTTGTTGTCGATCTAACTGCTGAATCAGCAGAAAGAAGTCCCTCGCCAGAAGAACTGCCTCTAGATCCAAAACCTGTGGAACCAGCAAGATCGGTGCTTCCAGTTAGCTTCGTGACTTCTGTGACCAGCATCACGAGCCTTGAGGCAGGTTACCAGGGTGATGGAGAAAACTCGAGACCTGCTAGTCGAGGACCAGAACCTCCTTTGGTCGTTGCACCTTCAAATCTTATAGCTGGACCTTGTAGGCAAGATCCAATGACTGACTCGGATTTCTTTACTGAAAGTGACGCTGATGCTCATGAGGAAATCATCAGAGGAGATAGAAAAGCTCAAGTGATCGATGGAACCTTGTTTTGTGCACCTGGGGGAAGGAGATGTCCTAGCTTCATGGGAGAGGAAATGGACTCGAGTGGTATTTACTCTGATCTAGATAAGAGACAGGATGATCGTCCTAATGGCGAGGAAGCCTTCAGTGATGATCGCACTCCAGATACTGCCGACACCGAGGTCTCGCAGAAGAGTCAGCTTTCCCCTAATTTGAAGCCTGAACCTGCTATGATGATATTGAACTACTTACAGGTAATTAGGAATTGAAACAGTGTGGTCAGGATAGTAAAAACTGGATGATCAAACAAATTCGATCTGGAGGATCAAATATAGGACAGTTTAAATTGAATATTCAGATGATTAGTTGGACTATGGAGTTTTCTCTGTGTAGTAATAACAGTAAAAAAAACAAACAAAAACTTTCAAACGCTGAATTGAAGATTAATTAAGATTGAGGGTGGAGGTTTGTGGAAGTTAAATCTTGATTGGGTACTTGTATAGTGCCTTTAATGATTGGACGAGATTAATCGAAAAGAGATTCGTGATCGTTGGTAACGATCCTAAGTTGTTGTAAGAGAGCTAATTTGTTAGAGGGGAGATTAGTTAATGAAGTCTATTGAAGTTTTTCTAGAGGAGCTTCAGATTCAATTAATTATTTGACTTTCGTGATTACACTAAGTATATAATCATGAATCTAAGCACATTTTTCATGATGAATTGGGTAAAAATTATTTTTAAAATCATTCCACTGGTAAAATTCTCATATGCTAAATTTCGATTGCAGGATCCATCAAAGAACGTATTGGAAACGAGTAATGAATCCAACGAATCAGGAACACCGATGGAAGTCACGGCCATCGAGATTGAAAGATCTAGAAATCGTCAAACTGAAACTGAGGATCATCAGCAATCCAAACCGAATAATAAAACCGAGTCTTCGTCGCATATTAAGAAGTACAAGATGCCGAAAAGAAACGTGATCTCGAAGATTAAAGCGATGATTGAATCTGGACAAAAGGAAGAGGGTGATAAAGAAACTAGAAGACCTCAACGAGCTCCGAGGAAAAATGGAAGATGGGATGATGTTATGAATAAAATTGAAGCTGGGAAGAACGATCCAAGAACGAGAGTTCTACGAAAGGAAGTAAAGTCTAGGGTTTTCCAAAGTCTTTCCAACGCTTCTACTTCTTCTGGACGAAGAAATTGTGGCGATGCAAATAATAATGCTAGTTTGAACAAGGAGAAACGGTACGAAAAAAATAATTTAAACCCTAATTAATTTCCTGGTCGTTTCCGGTCAAGTCGCCACCCTGCAAATAAATTTGGTTTCATTAATTTTTAAATACTTTAGAATTTGAAGGCTATTAAAAATAGGCGCTTTCAAAGTTTGATTAATTGATGTAAGCAGCGCATAAAGCTCAGAGCTTAAAGGCTTAATTAAATTTACTTAAGGCTAAGAATAGAATACATAAGACACATTGCATGACAAAGAATGAAGCCACTAAGCCTTTAAGAAAATGAATTGCGAATCAAGCAAGCATTGTTTATGTTGGATTCTCAAGATTATACCAAGTGCATTGTGTGTGTGGGGGTCTTATCTTTCAGATTCACTTAAATAATATATGGAAATGAGAACAAATATTACTTAAAATGCGAAGGAACAACCCACGCAACTTTGCTCAGAAAATCATGGGTTGGATAAAGGCTTAGTCGTGTAGAAAAGAAAATTCCAATCGGATATCAAAATTTATGAAATGAAGATGATAACGAACGAAATCCCTATTTATCGAGTTCGAATGATTCCTTTAATTTAGAATTGGTTGTTGAACTTTGATTTTATAGTCTCTGGTCTCTTTTTCTTTTCTCGCCTAATCTTATTTTATTTATAAGTTGTGGGGTGTATTTTTTAAAATAATTATGGATTTTTATTTTTTAGAAGAACAAGAGGTCGTCAAGAACCTAATTCTCCGAATCAGGAGACAGCTCGAAGCTCGGTGCGAAGTTCCACGAGCGATTTGAGCAGCGCACACAGCAAGGATGTTCCAAGTGAGTTTAGAATCCTATTTCATAATTTTAAAAAGTTTTTACAAAACTAGTGTTAACATTATTTATGTTTGTCATTAAAAAAAAATTGTTAGTAAATTGCCTCATTAATATTCAGTTTTCAGCAGCATAAACTTCAATTAGTGTTTAGTCTTCATGGTTGAATAGTTCAGACAAGTTTAACGTCATCTGTCAAAAGTTGTGAAGGATAATCAAGCGTACGCGAATGACTTATTTTCTCACTTAAGAATTCATTATAAACGTTATTTGCATTTTAAGTACAAAAATATTGAGGAAACAAAAATTGGAAATAAGACAATATTTCTATATATCCTAAATATACTATATATCCTAAATATTTCTATATACACTACCGTCGGAAATTGTGCGGACGACTCTCGTGAGCGCTAAGAAAAATCACTGCTGACTTCGAACCACGATATCTCGGTGAAAAAAAGAGATAGAACATTTAAAAAAAAACAGTTGGAAAGCTTATGAAATTCCACGTCCAGTGGTACCCAACAAATATTTTTTTGACCTTCTGAAAATAATACAGCACGTGAGGAGTTTAAAAAACAAAATTCAAAATTTTCTCAAATTTTCTACCTCAACTTCAACTTTTAGCATGACCTAGGAAAATTTTTTCAGAAATCTTAAAATTATACCACATAGAGTCTGAAATCTTATCTTTAATTTAAGCCAAGAAAACTTAAAAAATCTTCATGGGTACCCGAGATATGATTAAAAATGTTCAATCGTATCTGAGTTGAGTTTTAGTCGACGATCACGGTTCTCGGCCGGTCTGCTGCTCGCCTCCTTCGTTGAGGCAGGACCGAATAGGTCACGCACAGAAGTGGCGTTTAAGTGGAGCCCTCTTATGCTTATATATCATTATTCTATTCGTTAATATGGGGTTAATATTGTAAATAATTGTAAACAATAACAAATAACAATAAATCTTATTAAAAATTTGCAATAATTTGAAATCCAAATTACTAATGAACAGAATCAAAAGCATAAGAGGATTCCACTTAAGCGCCACTTCTGTGCGTGGCCTATTCGGTCCTGCTTCAACGAAGGAGGGGAGCAGCAGACCGGCCGAGAACCGTGATCGTCGACTAAAACTCAACTCAGATACGATTGAACATTTTTAATCATATCTCGAGTACCCATGAAGATTTTTTAAGTTTTCTTGGCTTAAATTAAAGATAAGATTTCAGACTCTATGTGGTATAATTTTAAGATTTCTGAAAAAATTTTCCTAGGTCATGATAAAAGTTGAAGTTGAGGTAGAAAATTTGAGAAAATTTTGAATTTTGTTTTTAAACTCCTCACGTGCTGTATTATTTTCAGAAAGTCAAAAAAATATTTGTTGGGTACCACTAGACGTGGAATTTCATAAGCTTTCCAACTGTTTTTTTAAAAATGTTCTATCTCTTTTTTTAACCGAGATATCGTGGTTCGAAGTCAGCAGTGATTTTTCTTAGCGCTCACGACAATCGTCCGCACAATTTCCGACGGTAGTGTATATCTAAATATTTTTCGTGTCAAATAATACCAAAAAATTCTAACTATAGGAAAAAAGTAAAGCCTGAAGACTGCTTTTCACGATTATTACAGAGTATACACTCGTTTTCAATATTTTCAATGAAATTGCACTCTCTAGACTTCAATACTCGTTTCTCGGCCGTAAAAAGTCGTTCATCCACTCAGTCAATAAATAATTAATATGCCAGTGCGGAACAGTGGCGGGACTTTTGATTTGCTCTTATTTGTCGACGACCTTCTCAAGACACGAAACCTTTGCGCCATCCAGAATAATTTATAATTTATGTTATAACACCAAGGCTCTAAATGTATAAAAGATATCTCACCCAAGGTCATGCATACAATCGCATTCATTAATTAATTATTCCAAGAAGCACATACGACTTTTATTCCCAAATATTTTCTTCATCAGCTATTTTCTTTCTTCAATTTATTGACCTAATAAATTTCTAAGTGAGTTTAGTAATAAATTTAATAATAAATTTAATAATAATCTATTCTCGCCTGTCGGCTCTATTGCGAGTTAACTTCGTCTGGTCGAAAGATAATTTCAAAATCTAATGGAACGTGTAAAACGTGCTCTTCATAATAAATGTCAGAATCCTGTTGGTACTTTGCCAGCTTTTTTGTTATACTCGTTTTTTAGGGTAGGACTTAATATTGATGTAATAAATATTTTCGAGTAATATTTTTTTAAACGTAGGTGGAAGAAGTTGATATTTTGCCAGGTTTCATTGAAAAATAAGTCATTCAGAAATTAAACCAAATATTATAGGTCAAGGAACCTATTTTGTTGTTGGATATTTTTAAAGAAGGCAATACGTGAAATTTCATTCTTTACAAAAATTAGCGATAATTACAAAAAATTGTGGGATTTGAAAACGCGAAGTCATCTTTGTCCCTGATCGTAAATACTTTTGCAGTATAAAGCAGTATACTAGGTAGTATAAAGCATTTCCTAGCCCAGATACTCTCACTGATAGTGAAGCCTGAGTATGGGAAAACTTGCTTCAAGGTTTACCACCCACAGGACGTCAGGAATTTAAGTTAAAGGAGCTATCGCACCTCAACATAAATCTAGACACCATTGGCGTAATCCGAGGACAATTAAAATTCACATAGAGATTCAATTTACCTAATAAAGTTCCCCTTTATATTTCTTAATTTTATTTTACGATCAGTACTTATTCTATAATTTGAAATAATATTTTTGAAATCAATTTCTACTAATTTCTATCAATTTTCGACTAAATTAAATATCTTTTAAATTCTGAATTTTAGTCAGGTTCTAACCGAAAAAAACCTGTTATACTATCTTGTTTCCTCTGTGATTTTTACTTTATTAGTCAGAGTTTCCGGCAATAGCCGAATAACTTTGGCCAAACTAAACGGAATCCCTTTGTTCGAAAAAAGGCCTTTATCCCGACGCAACGTGCTGAATATAAATAATCTCACACCAGCAAAACCTGACATGATTATAAATTACCTAACGGCGAGAGAAAACGGGTAGCTTCTCAATTATGGGTCTAGTGCTATAGATATTAGAAATTTAATGATAATGTTTGTTAACCGAACCGGCTCGTCGATGATACCTTTTTTTATTAATTGCAAACTCACTATTTATAGATTCAGCTCTTCTTCCGTGATACTTAATGTTTCTAATAAGAAGGATGATCACGCGAGTCTAAACAGTGAAAAGTCGTTCTACTGTAAAAAATGAGAACGCACGCAACTTTAAGAGAAAATAACATTATTTAAGGTATTCAAACTTTTCTTGATCATTAGGGGAGTCGGGGCGAAGTGGAACATCAGGGTGAGATGGAACAGTCAATAAATTATGTTGAAACTCCTATTTTAGGGATTTTTGATATTTTTTACTGGACGTAATTCCATACTCGTATATTCTGCATTACGTCTAGAAGTTAGGGAGGGTCACGACTGATTGGAATTCGAAAGAGGTCGTCCTCAACATCTTAAGCCGTTACTGGATATCGAACGAGTCGAACAAGGGCGACCGGAAGGGATCATGCAGGAACTGGTACCGCTGTAGATATTGAGCTCAGAAAATAAAAATATTTAATTGCCTACAAGGTTCGTTAATCAACTCAGTTAAAAATATCCGCGAATTCAAATTTATATAAATTCAATCCACTAAGAGTATTAACCAGTTTTGTGGCGGACAATTTCAAATTCCCGATTTTTTCCCGGCCAATAAAATTCCCAGTCATTTCCCATTTTTTTCCCGGTCAATTCTGAGGAAAAAAGTCACCAAACAAAATTGGTGACAGGGAAAAGCCCCGTATTTATTTCCATTTTATTATTCTATCCCTTAAAGAGTAAGTTTTACTTCGTGGAAACTATTCTGATTTTTTTCGAAAAATAATAATTTTAGGGAAAACATATATAAAAAATAAAGCCCGTATTTTCTCAAACTCTACAATTTTTGTTTGAAACATTTTTCTTCAGATTAACTCTTACCAAAATGTCAAAAAAAAAAATTTTGTTGTAAAATCGTTTTTTTCGGATATTACCTTAAGGGCATTGGACCCAAGTGTTAAGCTCAAAATTCCATTCTCCATTTTACTCAACGAAAATTATAGATAAATATTTTTTCGCTCTGTAGCGCTAATCTTTTTTCAAATATAAGACTGCGTACAGAGCGAAAAAATATATAATTTCGATACTTTTTGCATAAAACGAAGAATTCAAAATTTGAGTTCAAAATTCAATACTTTCATTTTCCATAAAAAATATTTAAATTAGGTATTTTATCGCTCTGTACGCATAATTCTAGTTAAAAATTGATTAATTCTACGAAGGAAAAAAATTCCAAATTTAATATTTGTTGAGTAAAATGAAGAAATCGAATTTTTAGATTAGAACTTGGCTCCAACACCCTTAAAAATGTCATTTGCGAGTATTTTCACTATTATCTTCAAATTAATCGAAAGTACTTTTTGAAACTCCACTCAAAGCGACCAGATAAAAATGTTAGTCCCTCGACTAATTTTTCCAGAGGTAAATTATATTGACCCACTCTCCCAAGGTTACAGATGCAGGATATAACCGGCTCTTCAAAGGTATACGTAATCCTCTATAATTACAGTATAATATCTGCCTTCATTGGTTGAAAAATTCAAAGTCTCGATAGGAATCCAAAAAAACGATGTATACAAAAAAAGCCTAATTCAGCTTCCAATGAAAATACGCTTCCATTAATAGTGCATTTGCTGATCCAACTGGTATCAGATACTAGAATGAGTTGAATTTTGGACCCGAGGCTCTCCTGCCCCTCTCACATTAGTATCGTCGCCATTGGGTCTCGCTCCACGTGAAAGGACAGCAAAATTCAAGTAACAAACTCATGGACATACTCTCCTCTCATACTATCTCCTCCGTTGAAGTAAGGAATCCATCCATCCATGCACCGGGTGTTCCAGCGTCTCGGTAGTTCTCGTGGCCGCTCGTAGTCGTTCGGACTCTGCTGCGCGCGCCTCCGGGTAATTCATCCTGTTTTTTTTTTTATTTCCTCGTCTCCGAGCATCGCTGATCACTGATCCGTCCTCAGAGTCAGGCTTGATCCGGCAGACCCGGTGGTCTTCGAAGGTCGCGCTTCCGTTACGTCTGGATCCTGGATCATCTCCAGCTTCCGAGAAATGAAAGAGGACCTCTTTGCTCCATGCGGATCTGCAGTTTCAAAAGAATATATAAATACATTATCATGTTAATCAAGGAGAGGAGGTAGTTTGAGTTGGAGTTGGAGTCCAGGTGCAGGGCCCTTGGGATTGAGGAGGGTCAACGGCACAACAGCACTGAACGTCGGCATGGGGTTATTTCCGGCATCGCTCTTCCTCCTGGCCCTGGTTAACGGCTCGTCCGCTCGAGATCGTCGCCGGTTCCCGGAGCAGTCGGTCCAGTCGGTTCACGTCCTCCAGTCCGCGTGCTGGGTTCGCCGTCCCCACCGAGGTCACCTCCAACAGGTGCACCCGTGATCCGACCACGTGCTCCACCTACGACTGGTGCATGTGTGTCATCTGTTTTTGGTGCGTGTCTCAGTTTTAATCATAATCACCGAACTTATTTCGGGATTGCGGAAAGTGTGCCAACTCGAATTGGTGTATGTGGAGATTTCATTTGTGGAAGAATTGGAGGGATTGGTGCAGGGTACCACTGAAAATTGGTACCACTAAAAATTGGTAACACTAAAAATTGGTATTACTAAAAAGTGGTATCATTAAAAATTAGTACTACAAATTAGTAGGGTATAATTGATAGAGGTTTTAGTTGGAAACTGATGGTTTATTTAATTCAAGATGCAACTGGAAATTAGCTTCTTTAGTGCAATAGTGTTCTAATTGGGACAAGTTGGAGTTAGTAGAAGTTTTGCGCAAGAAGCAGGGGTTGAGGAAGATCGAGTTAGATGCCAGAGGCTGACCGAAGAGGGTGGAAAAAAATTCAAGGCTCTGGATAAAGTAATCCGGAATTTTAAAGAATTTCAAAATGGGTTTCAAATAATTTTAAAATATAAATAATGTTTTCGAATTCCATAAGGTCTGTTAAATTCCTTTAATTAAATCTTTTGTAATCACCTAAAATACTCAATAATATTTTGAAATATTTTGGAATCACTTAAAATGTTTTGAACTTGTTTTTGAACACGTTTTGAACAACTCATTTATATTCTTATTCTAAAGTCTCTGAACTTATATTGTTATAAATAGCAATATTTTTCAGCGATTATTTTGTAATGTTAAAAAATAGGCACGCGAACGAAATGCTTGGGGTGAATATTTAATAATTCCTGAATATTCTTTTGGGAATATATTCCTGGTACACGAAAATTCAAAGTGGTTGACCCCTCGATCAATTCCAATAATTAAGAGTCCCTCATATAAAAATGTTCTGTGTTACAAATATGCTAATTAGTACATGTTCCAACAGAACAATTTATAACTGATATGAGTTCAATTTGGTAATAGTTTCAGCTATAAATATCAATTTCAATTAGTGCTAGCTAATCAGTTCCAATTATCTGTTTCAATTCGAATTGGTACCACTTTTTAACACCAGTACCAAGTGAAATAGGAAACATTTCTAACCATCGTCAATTTTAGTACCAATTTCAACTGGTACCAGAACCAACTCCAATTTTTCTGCACACATCAGATCTCAAAATGACGTCTCAAAATCGCCTTAAACTTCAAATAACGAAGTTGCATAACGGGATGTTAAAGAACTCTCTTTCGAGAGAATGAGCCACGACTGGAAAATCCTTCTGGACCAGAGAGGAGAAGGAATCAGTTCCAGAGGCCGGAAGTGGCCTGGCACAGGTGGCATGGAATTGGGCTGATGACTCGTGATTACTGATTAGTGATATCTCCTAATTTGTGACTAAACAAAGAAGAAATCGTTGCGATGGGGCAACAAGGATCCAAAGGAAGGTCCACAACCCTCAGGACTGACTTTGTCAGGGACTCCACCAAGATGCGCCTGGGGAGCTTCAAGAGAGGTAGCTGCTTTCGATAATGCTTCGAATATATATTTTTTTACCTTTAAACTTTAATCTACAATCTATAACCAATGGTTCTATATTATATAGTTTCTATATAAAATATAGAACCTAGACTGCAGATGAGAGATGAAAGGAGATCTTGGCAAGGCTTTGCTTTGCAGTTCCTGGTTCCTTGGAGAGATTTCTGCCCTTCTTATATTCTGTGTTCCCATTTCCTCTGCGAATAACGGTCGATCGGTGCCGGCTTGTCATATTCGTGGAATGGGTGTTGTAGTATGGAAGTCTATTCTAAACAATAGGGTAGTCACGTTTCATGTGGAGCTTATGGGAAAATTGGATCTGATGTTATCTTCAACCAGGAATTACTTTTTGCACAATTTCCGTTTGCTAATTATGAGATTTGGTATCACTTAGAGTACAATCAAGAAGGGCTTCCAAAGGGCTGGCTTTCCAACATCAATATTTAGTGGGAAGTTGAATATTGTAAAAATTCTTCAAACAGTAGACATTTAAATATAAATTTGACAAAGTTTCCTGAAATGGATCAAATTTTAGGAAATCTTGTGATAGAAATAATATGAATATGAGACTATTCCTCAGCACGTGTGTTGGAACTTAATATAGAGTCCAGCAATCCTCGGTCCGAACACGTGGAAGGACTGGTCGGTATACGAAAGTAGTTGACCCAGATTTATACATGTCCAGGAAGTTGGCACCGACATTTTATTTTTTCAAAAAAACAAAA
>CAJFCP010000049.1:1187536-1316733 GCA_904066005.1 Synergus itoensis | reverse complement strand
TTCATTTTTTTTAAAATTTAAGTTGTCGGTGCCAACTTCCTGGACATGATTTATACACTCCGTCGTTCAGAATCAACGCAACGCTGCAAAATATGGTGTTTCATGCGTTAATGCTTGACGTCTTTAAGTTTAGAGGGTGTAATTGATACTTACGTTTTGGTGAATTATTTCACAAAAAAGGTTACACTTTCTTTTCTGGAAATCAACTTTGAAGCTATAACGAGCGTGGGTTTTTATGTTCTTCGATAAGGGTCGCCCACATTATCAAAACACTACACTTTCAGCACTTTTGATTTCAGAGATTGAAATCTATTAATCACTTGATATCAAGATATTTTAATTTTAAATAATTTCAAAGGATTCGAAGGATCGCTTAAAATGTACCCCTTGAATTTTTTAAAAATCCTTTAAGTTTTCTCTAAATCTTTGAAAAGCTCTTGAAATTTCTTAAAATCAGTAAAAATAGTTTTAAATCATTCAAAATTATTCTAAATATCTTGAAATATTAAAAAAAAAATGAAAAAAATATTATAAATGATAATATTTTTAATTTACATTGTAAGTTTTAAACGAGTGTTTACTAAAGAGGCGTTCCATTCAGTAAAATTTTAAACGGGAAATTAGCTCGAATTAACGATTATGTCTGTAATGGATCCTGCAGTAAACCGGTGCTAATTTGCCGCTAAAAAGTTACAGAATAGATAATAATAGCATGTAGTTTCAGTGTTCTCTTTTGCACAGTGCATTAACCATGTTTTGTTGAAGACTTCCAGTAAATGATGTTTGTCGAGGTGAATTTAATGCCTTTTGATAGACATTTCGACACATCTCTGTCGAATACTGATAGATAAAAATAGAACGCTGGAACGCAAATAACTTTGGAATTAGAACGTTAAAAGAAGAATTGTGACAGAGACTTAAAATTAACGCTAGTATATATAGCGATTTTCAAGGCTCAGTCTAGTGCAATTATCTAAATTATTTTTTATCTTCTTTTACATTTTCTTAACTAATTATAAATTTTCGGGTGCATAAGTTAATTTCTGGATTATTGGAAAATTATAACATGAAAGAAAAATTATCTGAATTCTTGAAATTCTCGGAGATTATCCAAAATTCAAGTTTATTCAATTTAAATTAAATTTAAGTTAAATAAAGTCTCCTATTTGCGAGTATTAATATCACAGAAAATAGATTATGCACAGCTTGACATTTATTAATTTTTAATATAGAAAAAAAAAATAATGAAAAAATTGATACATATTTCCTGAGGAATTTTGAAATATGCTTAGTATGAATTAAATATCCCGTGAGTCGTTAATCAATTATATATATATTCAAATTTGTGTGTGTATCTATAATGAAATGAGCTTTATAGTGGGTGTCAGATTCTTTGCATTCATCCCACGTGTACAGACTACAGGTACACCTGTGGATGAAATTGAAAACATGAATGGATACTATAGTATACTCGAAAACCAATAAGGAGTTATCGTTTTCATTTTAGATGTCATTGATAACATAAATACAATAAATTTTGCTTCAAAGGTGTTGGAGCCAAGTTCTAATTTAAAAATTAGATTTCTTCATTTTACTCAACAAATATTAAATTTGAAACTTTTTCCCTCTGTAGAATTAATCAATTTTTAACTATAACTATGCGTACAGAACAATAAAATATCTAATTCAAATATTTTTTAAGTAAAATGAAAATATTTAATTTTGAAGTTTGATTTTTAATTCTTTGTTTTATGCAAAAAATATCGAAATTAAATATTTGTTCGCTCTGTATGCAGTCTTATATTTGAAAAAAGATTAGCGCTACAGAGCGAAAAAATATTTATTTATAATTTTCGTTGAGTAAAATGGAGAATGGAAGTTTAACACTTGGGTCCAACGCCCTTAATATACTTTTATAATTTTATGAGAGGAAATTAGGGGTTGTATCCAAGTCATGAGATGGTTCCAATTGTAAAACTACATAAAATGCTCTGAATTCTTTGAATTCTCAATATTTGTATTTTCAATTTAAGACCTTGTCTTAGTTATCCGATTTCTACCTTACTGGCTTTCATTTTTTCAAGCACTTCACTTTAAAAAAAAATAGAAAAAAACATATTTTAGCCAGTAGAAAACGATCAATTTTAATTATTAGTTTTTTAACGTGATACCTGAAAATCTGAAATAATATAAGCGTTAAATCACGTGACTATAATACAAGGCCTTAAAATAGGAAATATTTTTCGTAAACTCTTTTGGTCTGTACCGGTTTGTAGCAACTTAGTGTCAAGAAAATGAAAGCATAATTTATAGTGAAAAGATGTACATAATTTCTAAATATAGGTAGATATACATTATACATATTTATATATATATACAAGGGGTCATCGATCTTGCACCCCGTCATGAAAGTGGAACAAAGGGGGTGGGGTTCTCGGTTGGATTCTTATGACGATGCAGAAATCAGAAAAGGTCTACTACCTGTATGTTCAGGGAGAATTTAATGTCTGTTCAGAATTTGTATTTGCACATGAGAATAGGATATAATGTGTCTATAATAAAGAAGATGGAATGTAAACTCAACATCGAGTTTTATAGAAGTTAGTCTGTTTTAAATTTTTATTGATTCTTGGAAGTCTGAGGAATTTTAAAAATTCTAAAAGTGGTTTTTGAGAATTCCAACTACATAGCTGTTTAGACAATTCAATTATTGAGATCGAATTTTTGTGCTTAAAGCGATATTCCAGTATTGAGACTTTGAATCTTTAAAGAATTTGAATGTCTATCACCAAACTCTAAGTTTGGATAAAAAAATAGAAAAAAATAGGGTGATATTATTTTTATTTGGTAATTTAAAATATCGGGAATTTGAATTTTAGAGATTAACCAATTTTTCTTAATTTCAGAGAGATCGCCACCTACGGTTAATCAAACGAGAAGACAGACCAATGGCAGAAGCAGTCAGGTGGCGCGTACAAATAGCTATGAGGCAAAAAAAACTTGTCTGGATCCCCCAACCATCAATCTTGGTAAGTTAAAATTTTCCTATGTATCTAACTAGAAAGAAAATCCATCTCATCATTCTCATCTTTCATTTTTCAAAACTTGTTGTGAATTAAAAAATTTTTAAAAATGTTTAAAAAAATTGTAATATTAGCAGAAAAAATTTTTGAAAATTGAATTTTTTCTCTGCATGGAAAACATTATTTATCGAAACTGTCCTTGACTCTCATCGACTTTTGAATAGGACAAAAATTCTCATACATTTCATTAACGTTTTTGAAAATCTCAAGTACTTTTCAGAAAAAAATTCAAAAACTATTTTAGAATTCTTTTCTGAAAAGTATTCCAGATTTTAAAAAACGTTAATAAAATAATTTGAAAATATTTCCCTCTTTAAATTCCTTTTTTCCTCTTTCTTTCCTTGAATGCCGCTTTTTTTTTATAAATTTCTTCTTTATTTTCAAGAATATTCACGTTTCTCGATAGTGGGTATAATAATAAATTATTTATCAGGGTGCTGACTTAAATAGCAATTTGAAAATCTCGGTTTTTTCGACTAATCTTTTCCCCTCGGCGAAATTAAATTCCCGGTTTTTTTTCGATTTCCCGATCCGGTCGACACTCTGAATTTATACAGGGGTATAAATGTAAATGCCTACATTCGCATGATCTGGGTTCGAGGTTGGTCAGTTGTAAAACGGGTCTCTAACCGGAAGTATACGGCAATGGCCTCAACCATCTAAGTCCCCTCTACCTCTTTCGTTGAACAAGCACCAAGAACAGGGTTCGCGATGATCAGATCATATGAATTAGACATATCCCCTTCAAAACTGATTTTTAATTTTTAATTTAAATATTTCTAACTTGCATAAATTCGTATTTGAATGGGGAAAATATTTTGGGCGATTTTTCTCATGTTTTAGAAGAGTCCTCGGATAAATAAATATTATCACTTTATAAATTATACAGGACTTGAATAGTTTTTGAATTTGGGAAAACACAGAGTTTTAGGTGACACAGGGCACTTGAAATAATTGGGTCTGGCTTGGGTCTCAGCAAATCCTATTCTTTCTGAAACCTGTGGGTCACGATTAAGTATTATAAATACAGGGATGCAGGTATAAGTATTTGAGTATTTAGGTACTTAAGTATTTGGGTATTTAGGTATTTCAGTATTCCCTTTGCATTAATAGAGATACCTGGAGATACTATCTGATCTAAGGTTGGTAGAATTCATTATGATGAAACGGGTCGTCTTAGCGGTGGAGTACCTTCTTTAGAGATACTATATTCTTAAAGCAAAGCAGCCTGCACCTTAACGACTTAACAGTTTACTGTCGTGAAATTCATTTCGGGCCTGAATAATAATTTTGTACTGTCTAGTTTCTCTAATATTGTCTGTTTTTCTAAAAATACGAAGTACATCGAAAATCTTGGTTTTAAAAAAGCAGTTTTGTGGTAATATTAAAAATAAACAATTAACTAATTTATTATGACTAATTAATAAATTAATTTAATAATTAATTAACCAGTTTTTCAAAACTGTAAACGTAGTTAATTTTGAAAACAATCTAACAACTATTATTTTTTATAAAGCAAAACACATATTGTAATTATTTAATTTATATCTAAAATATAAGGAAACTTTTTTTATAAATACTAGCAAACCAAGAGACGCGCTCCTCGCGCATTGTTTTATTTTTCTTCTTACAATTTCATTCAAAGTCATTCCAAATCCAATCAGATTTTAAACTATAATCTATTCGAGATTTTCGAGACATTTTTCGAGAGGAATTTCGTAGAATTTCATGGAATTTTAAGATATTTCGTGAAATTCTAAAGGAATTCATGCAATTTTAAGAGACCTTTAAGAATTCTAGGGGACTTTAAGAGTTTCTAAATGTTTTGAAATTTTGAGGAATTTTAAGAAGTTTCTAAAAATTTTAAAAGATTTCAACTTTAAGCGATTTCAAAAGGTTTGCAAGAGTATTATGGGGTTTTAAGAAATTTTGAGATTTATAATAATTTTAAGTGATTTCAAGAGATTTTTTTGATATTTAAAAAATTTTGTGAGAATTTTAAAGGATTTCATGGAATTTGATAAGATTTCCAATAGTTTTAAGGGACTTTACAGATATAAAGGGATTTTCAATGTTACCGTAAAATTTCAAGAATTTTCTGGGAATTCTAAGAGATTTTAAAGTTTGTCATGAAATTTTATGGAGAGATTTCAAAAGATTTTTACAATTTTTCAAAGATTTAGTAGAATTTAAAAGGATTTCAAAGGCTGTACTTTTAATGGATTTCAAAGGATATAAAAGGGATTTTATTTATTATCATAGAATTTGAAAGAATTTTAACATTTTTAAGGATTTAATGGAATTTGATGAAATTCCAAGAGATTATAATGATTTTTAAGGTTTTCGTAAATTTTAAGGATTTCCAAGTAAATGCGCGCGCGGAGCGCACGTTCGTTCTTGTTTAATTAAAACGAGAATATTGTTTCTTAATCAACATCTTGATTATTTTTAAAATTTTTTATTCTAAACACGAGAAAAAATAAAAACATACGCGGGAATATTAATATTAATATGATATCTAAGTAAAACATTATTTAAAGTATATAATTAGATTCAGGGTGTTTTCAGTTCTAGACACGACCCTGTCAACACCTAAGTAGTCTTGTAAATTGCACCTGGAATTCAGTTGCAGAGGTAACTACCCAAAAGTGCGGGCGTCAGTATCTATGAATTGTCAGACATTTCTCGACAGGGAAAGCTCACGTTTATTTCATGAATGTAAAATATTCAGTATCAGTGTTTCGTGTTAAAAATTTGCTAAATCGTAAATGAAATAGTCTTGTTAAAATGAAACCAAAATATCAAAATTTGATGCTAATTAACGGTGAGATACCTATTCTAATTTTCCATAAAATTATATTTATTTAATTCCTCCCATTATATATTGATTGAAGAATATGAACTATCAAATATGTCCACTAGTTTTAAAATGAATTTTCACGTGTTCAAAAAGGTCGTGTCTTGCAGCTTGAAACCGGCATACATTTTCTGAAAGTGGTCTTTAGTTTAAGTTTATTTAAATCAATGCAAGACATTAAAGACCAAGTAAAGTTTTTATTTTTCAAATTCGTGTTTTGCATTTAGAAAGCCTTGTGAGGCTTTCAAATCTAATTCAGTTTTATTTTAAATATGTAATTGATATTTCATTCAGTTCAATTTGACTTTGCTTCCTCATATAGAGGAAGCTTTGTAGGGTAAAAGTTTGTAATTCGAAGTTTACAATTAAGAGATTTAATATTCTGTTAATTGTTAATTAATAAGAAGTTAAATTAATGGATTATCAAAGGATTGTAGTTCCCAACCTTTGTATAAATATTAATATAAAAATTTCAATTTAATACAATAGAGGAATGTAATAACTATATTTGAAATGATAAATATACTTTAAAGGGGTCATTTTCTGTCGAATCGACAAATTGCTTCTCACGATGTACCGCTACTGTTGCGTGTTTTTTTCTTAAGATATATGCGAGTTAAAACTCACGTCTTCGTAGGTGAATCAATCTTGCACTCACTACCGTTCTCATTTATATTCTGGTTCAGGTCATTCGTTGTCTACTTGTTACTTTACTAGCTTTGAATTTCTTGACATTTCTTAACGTAAAACTCTCCTATTTTATCAAAAAAGTTCTCCCGTGATTTAGAAATTAAATATCCTAAGAACTTTTTACGAAATTGAATCTAATTTGATTTAATTTTCTATATTTACAGAAAAAAGTCCATCGGCAACTAGGAAAGCACCTATCGTCAGACGAGCCACTTCAATCGTCCCCAATAAGCAAAAAAACTCCTCTTCCATTAAAGGTATGCATCCGGTTATTTTATTTTTTAAATAAATATTTTTTATTTTACTTATGGAAATAAATGCACGATAATTGCATGATTTCAAGTGGATTTTAATCGGCCGGATTAGCTTAGATTTTCAGATCAAATTTCCATGTCTTTATTTAGACTAATCGAGAACTCAATTTCTATGGTCAAAGTTTGAAAATTAAGTTAAATTTAGATTCCTCAAATATGTTAACTTCAGCAGCAGCGAATATATGGCAATCTATTTTGACGAATGACGCTTTCGTTTTGAGTTCCTTAAATACAAATTTACCCTTTTACTAACAGGAAGAGAATAAATAATTTTAAGTATCACCGCTTTTAAATCATTTATAAAGTTTCTAAGTTTTCATCTATTTCAAAATAAATTCTAATTTTTATTTTTTAACGAATTCGAAAATTGAAAAATTTTAAATCTGGTTCAATATAGACCTTTCAAGTTTCCATAGTTTACATTTGGAAATCTTAAGGATGTTTGACTAATTTTAAACTAAAACGTAAATTAAAATAACTGCTTAGTAAAAATCTAATTATTGTGTAATATTTATTAAGTAAAACGAGATCGAATTTTAAAGTTAGAAGTTGGGTCCAACATCCTTAAGTTCGATTAAAAATTAAAAGAAAAAAAACTCAAATTGCTATACATATCGATTAAATAAAAGATCTTAAGGCCGTTGGACCCAAGTGTTAAGCTCAAAATTCCATTCTCCATTTTACTCAACGAAAATTATAGATAAATATTTTTTCGCTCTGTAGCGCTAATCTTTTTTCAAATATAAGACTGCATACAGAGCGAACAAATATTTAATTTCGATATTTTTTGCATAAAACAAAGAATTAAAAATCAAACTTCAAAATTGAATATTTTTATTTTACTTTAAAAATATTTAAATTATATATTTTATCACTCTGTACGCATAATTGTAGTTAAAAATTAATTAATTCTACAAAGGGAAAAAATACCAAATTTAATATTTGTTGAGTAAAATGAAGAAATCGAATTTTTAGATTAAAACTTGGCTCCAACGACCAACACCCTTAAGCAGTATTCTATTTCCTCATAAGATACGGTTGTGAAATCGTGGGTTAAAAAGTAAATAATAAGATTGTCATCACCATGAATTATGATTTGAAATGTAAACAGTGAATCTGTCATCAATGATTGTTATTGAGCAATTTGTTTCTGGCTATAAGTAAAATGTAACTGTGTTTTGAAGAGATTTGCTGGCTCAGTGCACACCTATGGAGATCTTCAGAAAAACCTCTCTCTACATATTTACAAAGAGCCATTCCGGTTACGGAATGATTGCTGTAATTTTGCCTACGGGGGATTATCACTTGCTAAACATCGAGATTCGAAACCTCTTACAGTGAAGCAACCACCGCTCTAAAATCTAACGCTTCCTCTTCACGCCTAGTTTATTCCCTATGGCATTAAGTCTGAGAAAAAAGCAAAACTTTTCAAAACCATTTTAAGGGTTTTCAAACATAAGAAATGGAATGAACAAGATTTTCTCCTATCTTTTATGTTCGAACTACAGAGGGAGGTTTTAATTGAGTTAATAAACCGGTTTTTGTTTTTTTTTTTTTATACTAAGAAGAGAAATTAACCGCGACAGTGAATTAGGAACGAACGCACTATCTGAAAATACTAAAATAGTGAAAGTCCCGGCTTTCTTGCCGCTTTAGGTCAAACACGCACATGTGGTTATGACTACTGCACATCAAGGTACCTTCTCTAAACATCTTCTGGTACACCTTTCAAGTAAGAAGAACAGAATATAACTCAAGAGGCTCCTTTTGCCTCAAGACTAGAAACTCACGGACATTTCGCGATTACATCCGCCCGATTTGGCGAAGCGAATCGAGAACGATGCAATTGTTGATGACAAATTAATGGGTTCAGGTATTCCGTCGGAGGAAATCAGAAAAAATCATTATCTAAGCAAGTCCTAAACATTTCCTTTCACTGTTCAATTTTTTTAATCGGATACGATTTTCTGGGGAGGGAGGGCGAAATTTGAAATATTGTACCGCACAATTCTTAAATTTCAAGTAAAAGATAAAAACTCAAATAGAACAAATGGGAATTTTCCTCGTATTCAAATGAAAATAGATAAAGCTGAAAAAAATGTTGCCAAGTTCCAAACAAGTAAAATATCAAAGATTACATGCGAAAAATTATGAGAAAATCAGGATAGTGACGTGGATTTAAAGCAATCAAGAAACATTCATTCGGGAATAAATGTTTTTTGATAAAAGTTCCTTTTTTATTTTTAAAGGGTCTTCGGCGTATAGCTTCTTCTTTCTTCGGACAGTTTTGTCTTCGAATTCAATTTGTGCTCGAAATTATTCATAATCTGAATATTCAACCCAGCACTTTTCACATTATGGCACCAAGAGATAATACATCAATTGTAATAATCTCTGGGATAGAATATCTTTCAATAAATTCGAAGATATTTAATCCCAATACTACCTACTTATAAATCTAGGCATTCATACCAGAGTAGACTACCTGCCTGCCTGGCTATATTTAAAAAATGCAAAAAACATTCATGACAAAACTCCCACTCCACGGTTCTCATTCGTACCACCCCGGTGCAAAAAAACCTAAATCTAGGGATTATACGTCCCGGGACGCATCCGACACCTGAGTTTGGCCACGTTAGGGCATTTCACACATACGTACACAAAAATGTCTGAAATCGTACACCGTTTTCTTTTGACTTTAAACAAAGATTTGAAATTTATAAAAATTGTCACAAAAGAGGGACAAGAAGTAATTTATGTTGACTTCTAATCTTATACAAGAAGTAAAATAATAAAATTATTTGAATGAATAAATAAAATGATCGTTTTTATTAAAAATTGATTTAAAAATGAATAAACAATTCAATCAGAAAATAATTCATGACAGACACAAATCTACCAATAAATCACACACACACACACTTGTAGAATTTGTGCCGTCTTTGATTTTACGTAAAACGGTGTACGCTGAAGTAAAACAATTAAAAAAGTTAATCTGTATTATTTATAGCTAATATTTTAACGAGTCGGTTCTGAAATATCTATAAAAATTATTTTGCAAGCTTTATCTTTAACTTTCACTTTATGTATTTACTTTCTTTTTCAACTAGCGAACTTAAATTCTCACAAAAATATAATAATTTACTTTAAAATAAATTTTCTTGAGAAACAAAATATTTAAAAATATATATGGGGTGCCTAGCGATCCTGTATAATAAAATTCCAGGTCCTTTCCAGATTTTCTACATCAGAAAATTATATCTTTCTAGGTTGACCTTTTTCATATCAAATAATAGTTTACTGTGCATAAATAAATGAAGCACTGTATTTTTATTATTGTTAATCATTTCCCGAGGTTTCCGGACTAATAAAATTGAGACTTTCGATACTAAACATTTTTTTAATTGAAATAAAATTAGAGCTAATTATCAATCAAAGTATTGTAGTAGCAGCTTGCCAAAACAAAAAGTGGTTCGAATTTATGTAACTTTTATTTTCAGTTCATTACTTTTCGTTATAAAAGATCAAATCTAAATTCCTATTTCATTCTTCAAATGAATTAGAAATACTCCGTTCCCCTTTTATTTTACTAATAAAGTCGAGGACTAAGGATAAATAGATTGATAAATTAATAAAATAAAATAATGAAAACTAAATTAATCAATAACCAAATTCATAATCACAAATTGTTGAGGCACATACTATTTAACCACAATACTTAACTGTTGAAATTTTAAATTTAACATAATGGTTCAATTTCCTTACTAAAAGATTTAAAAAAGGTCACTAGACACCCTGTTATAGCTTTTCCGTTCGCGAAATCTTTTCTTGGTTTCAATTTACACATTCTTTTATTGAAGTTTCTATAAAATATGGACTACACCTTCTCTTATGTTTTGAAAATAATTTCAATAGTTTTTAAATTTAATAAATTTTTGTTACTTATAAATATTATCTCAAAACATTCATATTTATCCCGAGCACCAAGAAAAGCCTAAACTGACACTACAAATAAAAATAAAAAAATCCACTTGCTAATTCAAACAATTAAGTTTTATTAGCTGTCACTACCTGATTTTCAAAATTAAAATTTGACTTACATTCGCGGCTCTCCCTCGTTAAATCTAAGGATGGTAGTGGCGTCCAGCTTCCTGTCCTGCACTCTGTTACAATGATGAAATTGGCGAGTATGTCGTGGAATGTAGATTCAAGTCCAAAGATTAGTCAAGTTTCCAAAGTCAAAGAATAGAGCACACCTGAGAATATAAAACAAGAACATAAGTATACAATAACCAAGGAATACATTAAATAGATAAAACTAAAATACTAGTAAAGTATATAGAAGAAATTATAAACAATATTAATTTTTGAGATTAATTTTTGTTTGAATATTTTTAAATGAATAAAAATATAAGATGATCTATTAAATTTCTTTTGACACAGGAAAAGCAAATTTTTATTTTAAAAAGTTATATTGAACCACTTTTTCTTTATTGACTTAGATTAAACCAGTTAGCAGTAAGACTTTCTTTATTTTCATTATATTGTGCGAAAATTAGAAATTTTGCACACGTTTGTTCCCTGAGTTCAAGTGGAGACAATCAAATAATTGCGAACTAGCGAATTATAAAGGGGTCGATGTAATTATAATTAAATGTACCACATTGTAGATCCCACCTTCCTGCACTCTTGTACTGTCTGCAAGATAAGTGACTATGAGATGACTTAAAATTCATAAAGAATTATTTCTTTTGTCATTTTCTAACTCTTTCTTTATTTAAAGAAAAGATAATCTGCATATTTACAAATATTTTGTTATTAATTTGTACTGCTTTTATTTATAATTTACATAACTTATTTACAATTTAAAGTATCAGACAAAAAATCATGCCCGATTTTAATAAATTTTGATGAGCTGACAGTGAAGAATAGATCCTCTTTAAATTTAAGCAGGGCAGACGAGTCTGTAGTTTAATATAAATTTATGGCGAGTCATAGTGCCTTCAATAAATTGTCTGTTTGAAAATGATTCAGAAACGTGTGTCCATCATTATATGCATTTGTTTTTCGAATTTAAAAAGAACCGTATAAACAAAATAAACGTTTCAAAATGACCTTCAAAATTTAAAAAAAATTCCGTTTGCGAAATCGGTTAAATCAAATGCAGATTTAAATTTATGATTCAAATTGAAAACGTTTTTCTTTTTTTCCACTGGTTTTAGAAACCAAAAAAATCCTTCAAATATTTTGAAACTCGTAATAAAGGACTGGCTTCAAAATTTGTTGTTGTTGTTGAAAATTGTTACTCAAATTAAAAATGGCGGTGCCAACTTTTCTGACCAGGGGGGGGGATGTCAATGAGGAAAAGGGGGATAAGAATCGCAAAGGAAGGCATCCAGTGGCTCGTGCTAATTCAGTTTCAGTCGGGGGGATTGCTGAAGATGGCCGACCAGATAGGTTGCATTATTTTCGCCTCTTGGTGATTTCGACAACTGGAGTGTGTTCGGTGCCTTTTGATCCTTTTGCTGATCTCTATTAAAAGAAGAAGACTTCATTTACTCTGATAGTGTCTGGTTTAGTGCAAGTTTATACACAAAACGCGTGAGAACTAGGTGTGGGAGTTCCGCTGTTGTGCCGGCCCTCGTGGCCTGCGCGCTTTTCGGAGCATGGAGTCCGACGCGGATTTAACGTTCGATGGAAACTGGGCTACGAACGGTAATCCAGAAAACGAAAACTTGAATTATGAAGTACTCCATAAGAGTCTTGACGGTTTGAGAGATGAGTTCTCCTCGCAGGGGGTGACTAATAGTCGAATTGACTCCCTTGATCAAGAAAGAATGGACTTATCTGAGACCCCTTTGAATCAGGAACAGGATAAAAAAGAAGACTCTAGACGAAAGAGAAAACAACCTGACAGTAACAACAATCGTAACGACTCTGACAACACCCACAAGACCAGACATACTGAAACAAATAAAAACGCTAACCCTTCCAAAACCCCTAGAATCCAAAATCGATATTCCCAATCCAACAAAGGTCCTTACTTTGTTGAAATTGACAGTGGTGAAGACAATCCTATGGACCCTTGCAATATAGGAAAAATCCTTCATAAGTCCTTCAACAATGTAGTGAGCGATATCAAGAAGAAAGGCAGAAGTAGATTCACTGTACAATGCAACTCTGGAGAGGGTGCTAATCGTATTGTTAACAACCTCAATACAATCTGTCCGAAACTAAATGGGTTCATTCCAAACCATAGAGTCTCTCGCATTGGCGTCATTAAAGGTATTCCCACAGATCTCTCTTCAGAAGAAATCAAAGCTAACGCTATTTCTAATGTCCCCATTCTTGAAGTCTCCCGCTTATCTAAGAGAGATGACCAGGGTAATTTAATCCCTTTAAAGACAGTGCTTATTACATTTGATGGACAAATCTTACCCCAAGACATTAGATTTTATTACACCCTATATCGAGTTTCTCCCTACATTCTTCCTCCTAAATTGTGCTACGGATGCGCCAGACATGGCCATGTGAAAGCGCAGTGTAAGAACCCTAGATGTCTTTTCTGTGGAGAAAAACCACATGAGGGTCATGACTGTCCTAATAGATCATGCTCTCCTTTTTGCATAAACTGTAAAGGCCCACACTGGGCAGTTGATAAACAATGCCCTCTATATTTAGAAGAAAAAGAAATTCGTAGAATCTCAGCTCAGTTTGACATCAGTGTCAAGAAAGCTGCCTACCTCTATAAAAAAGAAAAAACGTCACCCCAAGGACTGCAGAATATTGACTCTGCCATTGCATCTAACCTTAGAACTTCTAACTCTCCCTCTCCTCCTTTTAGTTTTGCGAACTTCCCATCACTAGGTGACATTGATTGTGACTCAATTCTCGCTGGTTCAGAATATCTACAAAAATTCAGCCAAGCCGTAAACAAATCCCCCTCTCATCCTAAAACCCATTCCCCTCCTCCCTCCTCTTCATATCATAAAAAACCTCAAACTCAATCCCAAACTAGAACTGCTCACTCTAGTTCTAGCTCTCAATCCTTCTCTCATCTATACACACGACCCTCTAGTTCATTTGGTAATGGTGTATGCCTTCAAAACCGTACTGAAAGCTCTGTACCTCATCCTTCTCAACCTTCTCAACCTTCTACACCTCCTCCATTTTCTATAGAAAATCAACCTAACGAAAATGATCTCAGACAGATGATTTCGTCTCTTATATTGCTCCTTCAACGTTTTGCCCCTCTACTATCCCTTCTTAGCGGCGGACTCTTAAATACTCAATGATATGCATTATCCAACTCTTAATACCTTCAATTGGTAACCTTTTATTTTCCTTTATTCTTTATATTTTTCATTATGGGTGTATTGGAAAAGCTAAGAATTCTACAATGGAATTGTCGCGGAATAAGCAGTAAAAAAGGTTCTTTGGAGAGAATCATTCACGACTACGACATTATTCTACTAAATGAAACTTGGTTAAAAAATAAAAATCGATTCTCTCTAAGGAAGTTCAATATTTTTAGGAAAGACCGCTCCTCTGGTGTTGGTGGTGGTTTGATTATTGCCATCAGAAATGATATCGTTTTCTCTGAAGTAAAAATTTTAGAAATCCCTAATTTATTAGATACTCTTGCGATTTCCATCCCTTCTAATTGGGGAGAATTATTAATAATAAACGTTTATAGAAACCCTAGAGCTCTTGTCAATGACATAAATTGGAATACTTTCTTTGATTCCTTTCGATTTGATTTCTCATCTATATTCATAGGCGGTGATTTTAATTGTCACCACCAGTCCTGGGGATGCGATAGAGCCTGTCCGTCTGGAGCTAGACTTAACACTTCAATTCAAAATTCTGATCTTATCATTTTAAATGATGGCTCTCCCACCCTCTTTTCACGTCCTAATCAATCTAAGTCTGCCATTGATCTCTCTTTAATTTCTGGCAATCTCTCCCCCTTGTGCTCTTGGAAAACAATAAATGACAAAATGAATAGTGACCACTTCCCCATATCCACAATCATTGGAATTTCCTGTTCATACCATGAATTCTTTTCTCACAAATACAACTTAAAAAAAGTCTCCTGGAATGTTTTTCATGAAACCCTTTCAAAATCTGAACTAAATTTTGATAAAAATAATAGTAACCCCACCACAACACTCCAAAAATATTATGAATTATTTGACTTAATAGATCATGCTCTTCATATAGCCGGTCCTAAAATTGAAAACATCCCAAAACGTGACTATCCATACTCTCCTCCATGGTGGAATGAGGAATGCTCTAAATTGGAAAGATTGAGGAAGGCCAAATTGGGTAGATTTAGACACAAATGTAATTTTGAAAACTACTTAGATCTCCAAAAATTTGAAGCTAATTCTATAAAAATCTTCAAAAAATCAAAAATCTTAGGTTGGAGATCATTCTGTGAATCCATAACTCCTACTTCTCGTGTTTCAGACATTTGGAATAAAATTCGTGGTTTTAGACATAGACTTTTGACAAACCCTTCTCCTGGGACCTCTCCAACTAATTCAGAAACAACAAAAAAAATGGAAACATTCATAGAGTTATTTAACGAATTTAGCTTACCTCCTACAAATTTACACCCTATTCCACCCTTTCCAAATTCTTTGCCTACTCATGAAAATCCTAATTCTTCTAAATTTCCAAGTGAACCTTTCAACCTTCAAGAGTTACGTCTTGCCATCTCCAAGTCTAACAGCAAGTCCTCCCCTGGACTGGATAAAATCAATTACGAAGTCATCCAAAACCTTCCAAATAATATATTAAACCACTTATTAAACATTTATAATTTAATCATGGACGAGGGTTCTTTCCCTACCCATTGGAATAAGTTTTTGGTTTTTCTAATTCCAAAACCAAATTCTTATAAATTTCGTCCTATCGCTCTAGCATCCTGTTTCTTAAAACTTATGGAGAGACTAATTACTAATAGATTAAATTGGTGGCTGGAGAACTCTCTAATTCTCCCTCCATACCAATATGGATTCCGTAAAAAGAGGTCTACTGCTGACTGTCTTGCAATTTTCTCTACTGAGGTTCATACTGCCTTTGTCAATAAATCATACACAGCAGCCTTATTCTTAGATGTTCAAGCGGCTTATGATAGAGTTGTCCCTGATGTGTTGATAAACGATCTAGTTAAATTGGGTGTTCCTTGGAAATACTGCAAATTTTTCAAAAATTTAACCACCGAAAGAGAGGTATTCTTTAGAGTAAACAATAAAAATGCAGGTCCTTATAAATTCAAAAGAGGCCTCCCTCAGGGAAGTGTCTCAAGCCCAGTTCTTTATAATATCTATACTCTAAACTTACACAAATACCTTCACCCACAATGCAAAATTTTACTATACGCAGATGATATAGTCATATACTTTTCTTCTAATGACCTAAACGAGTGTGTCTCGATTTTACAAAAAAGTTTAAATGGTCTCGAAGAGTTTCTTAAATCTAAAGGTCTAAATATTTCTATAGATAAATCCAAACTAGTTATTTTCACTCAAAATAAATCAATCCCTAATAACATCCAAATTTCTCTCGATGACCAGACTATCTACCCAGTGTCTGAGGCCAAATTCTTGGGTATTCTTTTTGACTCTCATCTAACTTGGGAACCCCACTTCCAAGCCCTTCTAGAAAGGCTAGAAAAAACCGTAAATATTATTAAATTCCTGAGAGGAACTTGGTGGGGCTCTAGCCCTAGACATCTATTAATGCTATATCACTCTTTAATAAGAAGTGTTATCGAATACGGTTGCCAAGCCTTATCAATTAAACATACAAATATGTATAACAAGATTCAAAAATTCCAAAATAGAGTCTTAAGACTAATCCTAGGCTACAGAATTTCTACTCCCATCCCAGTAATGTTTGCAGAACTAAAAGAACCTCCTCTATCCTTTCGAATGAAATTCCTCAACAGAAAATACATCCTAAAAATTTTTTCCATAGAAAATAACTCCTTATTCCACCCTTTATGCATTCTTGATGAACTTACACAGATAAAAGATACACTCAACTTAAGAGCAACCTTTCCTCTCCTCAATGCCTACATTTTTCTCAACAAATACATTCATTATATTATAAATTCCTCAACTCCTATAAATTATCTTCTCGACTATAATATTCAATTCGAAAAACCTAACATTAATTTTCAAATGGGAGAGAAGCTACAAAATAGCCCATCCCCTAACTTGGATTTCAGAAGCTATATGGAGGCACATCACGGTAACGACTTCCTTTTCTTTACGGACGGATCCAAACTAACTGACTCCCAAAATACTGGAATTGGTATCGCATGCCCTTCCATTCAAATCTTCAATAAGCACAAAATATGTCACTTAGCATCTATTTTTACAGCAGAAGCGATTGCGATTTGCGAAGCTCTAGATATCATCTTAAAAGACCAGTTGTCTCCTGCTGTTATTTGCTCTGACTCTCGTAGTGTTCTTCATGCCTGTCTAAATTTTAATTACCTATCATCAAATTCCTTCTATATATTCAAAATTAGAAATCTTTTACATCTGGCTCAAGCCCAAAATATTAACGTTCATATTTACTGGATACCTGCGCATAGAGGGATCTTTGGGAATGAAATTGCCGATAAACTTGCTAAATTAGCTCATAAAAACCAATCAACAATGGAAGACAGAATTCCACACACAGACATATATCAAATTATCTCCTCTCAACTTAACAAAACCACCAATTTATACTTAAAAAAAGAAAGTGAAAAAAGGAAAGTAGGTCTTCACTATTTTGCTAACTATTTCTCTGAAACACCCAAACCGTGGTTTTTTCATACTACTTTAAAAAGAAGAGACATAGTGAGCCTATCTCGAATTAGAAGCAATCATTCTGCCCTGGCCGAAAGCCTGGCAAGGAAAAATTTCACTGACTCCTTTTCATGTCCATGTGGACATGACACGGAGGACATTAACCATGTTGTTTGGGCTTGTCCTCGTTTTCTTGATCAACGAAAAACTTTAGAAAGATCTTTAATCAAATCCAAAAAGTTTCCACCTTTCAGCGTGGAGGCTTATCTCTCTGATCCGAATAGCTATGCTTCTCAATTAATTATAAAGTTTCTAAATACTTGTAATCTATCTCTATAACTCATTCATTTTTTATCTATTTATTTACTCTTCATGCTTTGAAATTCTCGCTTTAAACGGCCTGCGAACCCCACTGATCTGCAATCACCAACTATATTTAAATATTGAATTTCCCGCCCAACATACAAGTTACTACTAACTCCATCTGCAATTCAACATATTGCATCTACTTATCATCAACTACACAATGAACACCAGGGTTGTTATATTACGTGCACAACCCTGATGAACACGCAACTCTAGTTACAACGCCTTTAGCTATGGCCTGATAGGTCTCGCTTTTACCAAGCAAGGGATGTCCACAGCGGCAACTCGGAAATCCCTATGGACCTAGTGCTAATAAAATCCCCAAAGAAGAAGAAGAAGAAGAAGAAGAAGTTTCAGTCGGAGCGTAGACTTGTTTGCCGGATGTCGTAAAACGCGATCACCTAGATGTCAATTCAATGAGAATTCAAATTGATGAAGAAAAACCTAAACTAAAATGACGTGCATTCAACCAAAAAATTAGACTCCACGTGCCACTGTCTAAATTTCTAATCCTAAAAGCCAAATTGCGAAATTATTTTGATGAATTCAAATCTCATTTCCGCGTGTGATTATTTTTATTGTTTAAACATTCTGTGATTATGTAACTTTTACCTTCTCAATTGATTATTTGATGTGATAGTGATTGGAAAATATTTTTCCTAAATAATTTGAGAGCAATTTAGATTATAGTGAAAATTAAGGTGGTTTGTGAATTGTTTATAATGTGAATACCATTAAGAAAGTTGAAAAAACCTTTTGAAAGGTGGATTTGGAAGTTGAAAGTGTATGAACATAAGTGAATAAATATAAGCTACTTATATTGAATAAGAAAACTTTGATATTGAACAAAAGGGATATTTGTTGACCTGTTTGAAATTCGAAATAAAACGTATTCAAGTAAAATATGTTTGTTAATAGAGATGAATAAAGACATGGACAAATTAATTTATTCAATAAAAAAAAAAATAGTATGAAGTGAGTTTTTGGATTGTCGCTGATGGGTCCTGTGACATTAGTTGTAGATCGGGGACCAAAAGAAAATGGGAATTCGGTGACAACTGTGTCACTGGGAACGAGAGAAAAAGCTGCCCAGACTGATGTGATTTTAGAAAATTTGAACTTCAAGACAGCTGAGAACACGATTCAGGCCCTTGCGATTGCAGTCAACTACTTAGCACATGAGGTAAGAATTTAAAACAAAATTTTTATATATGTTTAAAAGTTTTTAGCATTATTTTTCTGTTTATTTAACCCGCTGGAAAACTATCTTTTGCTTTTAATTCAATTTCAGGTTTAAATTTCGAATTAAAATAGCGTCGTTTATTTTTAAGTAGGTAAACTTGAAGTTTATGTGTTTGATTATTTATAAGAATAGAAGAGTTCAATTTAAAAAAAGTTGAACTAAATGTGAATCACAATCTTTAGAATTAGAACAGTTTACTTTATAGAAACACTTTTTAAATCAAATTTTGTTTATAAAGTTCGTTTGATAACAACCACTCTAATTTTAGATGTTTGATCTAAGTGTTTTATAAAATTTTAAGAATCCACATTTAATCTTTTTTAAACTCCTTATTTTGAATAAGGAAATATTGAAACAATATTTTAATTTTAAGATTCAATTATTGCAATCTTTAAATTTTTACTTGCAAAAGTTGTGTTCTAAAATGTTTGCCATTGAAACAAGTCAATTAAAAAATCGCTAAAATAAAAATAGCTCAATTTTCAAACCTGTAAAATTAGAGTCTAGGGAGATTTCTCGAGGTTGTGATTCTAGAGTCCATATAAACCATGAGTTTGCGCAATTACCACCACGAAAGGAGTTTCCAAGTTTCCTTGTACATATAGAGTTCATTGGTCATCTAAGCGGAAAGAAAAAGTGGCTTGTAAAACAGAAGTACATCAGAATTTGAAATAAAATTTCCTTTTTTATGCTAATGAAATTGAAAGATAATAAAATTCATCTAATTATATCTAAATTAACATCTATTCAGTGTCTATTTATTAAATTATCTTAAAATTATGTAAGAACAACCCTCTTTATTTATAAAAATCTCGCTATGAAAATTCTGATGATAAAATTTCTTCTCAAAATTACTTTAATCTTAACAATGAGCTATAAAATATAACAAAGTCCATTTATCTGGGAAGATCTAATTTCTTTAAAGAACGGGATTGTTCTCACTTTTTTACTTCCTTGTGCATTTAAGCCAATTAAAACAAAATCATAATTATACTATCAGTTAGTTCATTCTCTTGTTCTCTGTTAATTAAATTCACTACAGGTACAGTCATTCTCATCATTTGCTAAAAACAAATAGCTATAACTATAATTTATTAGTTTGAGGAGCCGAATATAATTATTGATTTTCAAAACTTATAAATGACAAATTCAAAGAGAGGCCGAAACAATTTTAATTAGTGAATTTCATATTTAGCAGCAATTTAGTTTCAAGCTTAACGAGTCTTAGCAAATGTTTATATGTATTCTTTCAGAATCAAGTGTTTCTTTTATTATCAACTGAATATCCTTGCTCGATTTCTTTGGCTGTATTAGTCAAAGATGTTGCCAGATTCGTTGCACTTACCTACTTGTTTCCATACTTAAACTTCCACGCTCTAGATATCCTCACTTTAATGAAGGAATCTCGTGAATTTATAAACGATTTTTAAACAATGAAAAAAAATGGTTATCTGATTATCAAACAATGGGTCGATTTTAATTTATGTAATAAACTTGTTAAAAAATGCACACATAGATACAATAAATATTATCTACTCCAAATTAATTGAAGTTCATACCCAAAAACCAAGATCATTTCCTATAATACAAAACCCCTACTAAAACTGCCGAAATAGTGAAATTCAATAATTTTGGTAATTGCCCTAACCTAACCTTTTGCCAACTACGAAGTTGTGCTTTTAATCATTTTAAATCATTAAATTTATATTTACTCACCAAATTTGATGTCCTGAAGATAAAACTAGGTTCTTTATAAAGTATAAATAAATCCACCGGCAAATGCATAGTAATCATCTGTGATCTCTATCTCGACTGAAAAATGTTCAACGAAGATGCTTTTGGAGAACAATTTTAGAATGTTTGGCATAAATGCACGCGAGATATATAAAACAATATCTTTCACAGTCAATTCATCGTCGAATTGGTATTTTTTAATATAAATTTAGTCTGATCTCTGGACCAAAATGCGAGGGAAAATAAAGTGTAGTTAGCTTGCCTTCTACCTTGTCTCGGTGAGCGAACTTCTGAAAGCTCTTAGCTGAATATATAGCATTGATTTCCTGCAATTATTAGAAAATGTTTATTGCATTAGGCTCTAACATGCAATTACGATATAATTTTGATGAAACGAGAGATAAATCATACATTTTATGAGGAAAAAGCGTCTTGACGAAACGATTTCGGTTGCAGGAAGAAACTGATGAAAATGGCGGACCGCGCAAGCGCAAACCGCGTCAACGGTAAAACTTGGACGAAATTTTCAATTTTCAACTATTTAAATTTTATGTGCTTTTTTGACATTAAACTTGTACATTAAGGTGTAAGGTTACTTGCATTTTATTAATTTTATACCAAAATCCATTTTTAAGCGTCAAAATAAACAGTAATTTAGAAAGAATAAAGTGGAAATTGGCAATGATCACGTGACGATCTGAGTCTGCGCATTGGACGCATTGTATGTGCAAAAAAAAGGCGGGAGAATTTAAACGTTGTTTTTTTAAAGATCTTTTAATTTTAACTTGTTTTAAATTAGGAAGTTGAATATGTGTACTGACTTTATAGATCGAAATACAATATTATTTAATTTTTTAACAATGTTAAGTTTAATGGCTTGAATTTGAAGATTTGAATGATTTGCAATTTTTTCGAAAACCGTGAAGAACCAAAAAATGAATTAAAAATTGTATCTATTGAATTTTTTCGCAAGGGATTCAAATTTGATTTTAAATTCTTTAGTTCAATTTAAGTCTAACCTGACAATCAACGAAGGTATATTAATAATCATCTCACGTATATTTCGATGAATTGAGCGCCTTTATGATATGTAAACATTAAATTCGTTGGACGATAAAAGTATAGTTACTTATTCACATCGTGAACGTATTATAAATGTATTAGTCGAGCTTGGAATTTATTGATTACCATTTGGATTCGTTGACTTTGTAGTCCATTATTTTCTTTAAATATCTATTTTTAATGTAGATAAATAGTTTAAAATGATGAATTTTATTTTTAACAGTTTTAGATTTTTGGTAATTATTTTAAAATAAATTATTATTAATTTTAATATTTTATTTTCAATAATTTTCGTTTATTCGACTCTCATTCTCTTATTCATATTATTATTTTTGTATTGTTTCAGAGTGTTCTCAACTTTTATTTTTGAAAATCGTAATGGAAACTAAATCGTAATTAAACTAAAATAATATTATTTTTTCAGCTTGACGGATTTTCTTCACCAAGGTGGAAAAGAAATTATGAGATGATGAAGACGCAATGGATGACTGCAAGTAGAGATGCTGAAGAGTTAAGATCGAAACAACTCGCTATTGAAGAATCTATTGAAAAAGATAGAGATGACCATCGACGAGCTCTTGATAGATTACGAGAAGATTGTAAGTATAATTATCTAATATTATGATTTCCAAGAAATTAGAAAATAGTATTTTAAATACCTAAACACTTTTCCTTTTTTTTTTTTTATTTCTATCCTTACTTTCTGATCGGGTTGATTACAGATTCAACGAAACCACCTGTCGACAAAAAAGAAATAAATACTTTTCTCCACCTGGCAGATCACAACCAGTTTTGCTTGCACTTCTGTAGAAAGTTTCCTTAATTAAGAAAAAATCTATTCTATTTATATTACAAAGTCGTTTGGATTGGAAAGATTCAAATCTTTCAATTTCAAAACTGAAATATTCACAATGGGGCGAAGTTTTCTTTCACAATATAATTAGTATATTCAAATATAAAAGTAGTTTAGAATTGAGCGTTTAAATTTAAATAATTTGTTTTCAATTTTGTCGAGAGGATATTCTTAATGTCACGAAATCGAAGCAAAGGTGGAACGATTTTCGTTAAATAATGACCAACTGTTAGATGGAACGAGTTGATTATTTTTGGCCCAGAAGACTCAAAACCTTGAAATCTTCTTTTTGTAAAAATAGAACGTTTACGTTACCAAAGTGCGTATGTGGAGCAGAACCTCGTGGGTTAAAATGTCACCCGTTTGAGTAAATGTTTGCGAACTCTACGCCACTGACACTTAAAGGCAGGTGCAGTGGTCGAGATTGCATCTACAATCTATACCTGTTGTAAATTTATATCTAAAGAAAAAAAAATCTAAAGTTTCCAATCAGCTGAATTCACAAAGATTTCAAATTTCGTAGCTTAATCAAACTAAATTTAAAGCTTCAAATTTGAATTTTTTACACATTTAAGCTTCTGTACTTAGTATCTATGTAGTTAAAAAAAAGCGAAAAAAAGTAGGAAATCAATGACGTAATTTTGTCCTAATTGCCAAAACACGATTTTGCATTCACTTGGAAGAGATCCAATGCAATTGCTCAATTCTATTGGCAGTGGAACTTCTGGCCTAAATAAGAGGGATGTTTAGCGAAAGGGACCTTTTTGCTGTTAAACATAAGCCTGATCTCAGAATGAGTAGCTTAGCTTAATCATGAAGAATCTCGTTAACGGTAGGCTGATCTTGATTTTTCAGTGGAAGTCCAGCACGCGGAACACATCAGAGATTTAGAGGCAGCGATGCGGGAAGAACGAGCTGTGTTAGAGTGTCGACTCCAGGAGTCGACGAAGGAACATCGTGCGGCTATCGCTAGGTTACAACTTGAACATGAAGCTGAACTAGCTCGTGTCAAAGAGACTGAGACTGATAATAGAAGAATGTTTGTTCACGACCAAGGAGCAGTTCTAATGGCTGAGGCTGATTCCTTGAGGACTGTCTTGGATCTCAGGAGCAAGGAAATCGCCAGCTTGAGGTCGGAGATTGACATTTTAAGGTGAATATCATGTTTCATTTTTCAAGTGTCTTCTCGTTCAGTAAATCTAAAACTCTCTTTGCAAATATTAAACTCCCAATTTATATGTTTCCAGACGAGAATTGGAGAGCAAGCAAATGTTAGAGCAACGAGTGGAATCTCTGGAAGCCCGCTGCGAGGACCTGAAAGCCCAGCTACAAAGTAAAGAATCTTACGAGAGACAAATTTCTCACGAGAACGAAGTCCTCCTAGACTCCTATCACGAGGCATCGAAGCACAACAAGCGTCTGACTCAAAGAAACGAGGAGCTTCTCTGGAGGCTGAGGCAGAAAAACGAGGTTGTCAATGTCCTGGCTAATCAGCTCGCGACACCACCTCAGAGGCTTTCACGTTCCCTTGGCCCTGAACACATCGACCACACTCTCACCCCAGGCAAAAACCCTCAGCAATCTTCTTCCATGGTTAAATTTGTCGTCGAGAAGGGTGACTCCGTTTCTTGGACCCTCGAAATCGACGAATCAACCGAGCGTCCTCCTCGACAAAATAGCGTTTCTAGACAAAGTTCACTAAGACTTTCAGCACCCAGAGTGCCAGCAGCATTAGGTTCTGTCAGAGCACGTTCGAAAAGCGTTTCTGTTAGTGAATCATCGCGAGAAGAAAGTATTTGGTCCCCGACCTACAATTCGACTCCTCTTCGTCGACGGAGGCCGGGGAGCGTTTCCCCGTCGGCGAATCCCGGAACTGTTTCGGGCACCGACGAGGAAACTAGCTCGGGCCCAAGGCCGCAGGAAGCCGGCGGCGAGGCAATGATCTCGGAGGAGACCTCGGCCTCCAGCAGCGAAGATGAATCCTCAGCCAGCAGTGATATTCCTCGGCTGGCAATGGATTACTCCTGGGACAAGTCGGCCGAGTAACCTCTTCAGGAAACAACAAACGATTTGATGCGTTTGAAGGTACTTGTGCTCTCTTGAATCGGCATTTTGGTCCTTAATTGTCTCTTCGCTGCTCTAATTACCGGCAATGCCTTAAATCCTCTAAAACTGAAAAAGCCAAGTGAATCTCATAAGCATACATTATATTAGTGGTGCTGGAACAGGATTTTTCTTGAGTTGTCTATTGTGTGAACAATTTTTGCCACCAGTTTTGCAAGTATTAGAAAAGAGAGAGATTATGAGAGATTTAATATTCAGTCTGTATTCACTGACTTGAAACCGACATGAAATTAATTGAAAAATACAAAACACCGATTTACGAGGGCAATTATTCAATCGTTTCTTTTTTCCTGGTCTCCGGGTTAAATTGTGATTATCGCCGACGACCGGGCCTTTCGCGCGTCCTCTTCTCGTGACCTTCGTTCTTTTTGTTACATTCGAGTATTAGCATTTTTTATGTTTTAACCACTTCATCCGGAGGATCGTTTATGAAAGAAAGTTTATTCGTATAGCAGAATTTTCATGACTTGACGATGATTTGGTTTGTATTGATGCGATGGATTCTTAAGCTTGTTTCTAAGCTTTAAGGATGGGACATTTTAAGTATTGTCAGTTGTATATAATATATAGTCACGAGACTTATTATAAGGTTTAGTTGTTTCTGTAAAACGATGCGCGCAACGTGAGAAGCTCTATTTATATGATTCGATTTTGCCTCATGTGTACAAGTAATCGAGGACCACCGCGTGTTTTTTCTGAAACTACATTTCTATGTATAAAGTTACTTTACTCGCTACAGACTTCTTAATTAAATTTCACTTTAGTATGTAAAGTTAAGTAGGCGTCATCGAGGTACAATAAAAAAAGCCGCTGCAAATTATTACGAATGTGTATTTATTTACCTTATGTTGAATTATTTATAATATATTATAAAATTATTATAGATTTTTAATTAGTTTAATTTTAAGCTTCATTTTAAATGCCCTTCGCGAGAATAAAGTTAACGATTAATTGAAAAAGATATTTTGAGTTTATTAAATATTACTCTAGTATTTGAAATTTATTTTTTAAACAACATGAAAACTTTAAAAGCTAACTAAGTAACACGGTACAAGATGCAAACAGTAAAAGGTACAAACGGTTTGTAGAAAAAGTTCTATCACACTAATCTGTAAATTAAGAATACTGATTTTTTATACAAAATCTACAAAAACATGAGTATTATTTTGTACACATAACGTAAAATTAATAACGAAAGAGTTCCTACCTTCCGTCGACGGAAAAAGGGAGGGAAAACTCTGCACAACATTTTTTGGTTTGGCTTAAACGAAATTACCTTCTTTTGTGAGTCTTCGTAGTAATGATTTTGGTTTTCTTGGCTAAGACTGAAATAGAAGATACATTATTAACATTTTATTAACTGTTCTTGTCTTACTTACTACTATATTATTATATAGTCCGTTTTATTCTGAGGATAATATAAAATATCGAATTACCTGTCCTTTCCTTGACGAGTTTACTTCGTCTACTTCTGCTGGCCGGTGGAAGGTTCTCTACCATTCTTTCAATAAAGTTGTCTATAACTAACGATCTCGTCATAGAAACAACTCTTGCTCTGCAAACCGGACAGAGTGGTTCTTTAGTTTTCGTCATCCAAGTCATGATGCAGTGATGGCAAAACGTATGCATGCAATTCGTGGTCATAGCCCTTACAAATAATTCAGAACAGATACTGCAAGTTAATTGTTCATCCATTATGTTTTCCACTTTATCGAAAATGGCTTTATTGGCTTGCTCTATAAACGAAGTTCGTGGGCTATCCAATGTTAAATCTATTGTGTCAAGAATATCACTATTTGTAGGAGTATTAGAAATACTCGAAGTTACAGAGTTACGGCTGCTAGAATGAGGTACTTCAACGAGTACGACATTTTCCAACAAGTCAACAGGCGCTTCTAAAACTGAAAATTAAATAAAAATTATATTAGATAGTCAATAAGCCAACATTTAAAAGATTTGTTAATTGAGCTAATTACGAATTACAAAATAAAGTAAAAAATATAATATCTTACCATTTTCAGAAGGAACTCGCTGAATTACATTTTCTTTCTGCTTCAAAGTGTCTTCCATTTCCTTGAGTCTCTGTTCCAGAAGTGTTTTTTCATTTAATAGTTTATCCTGCATGTTCTTTTCCTCTAAAACTAGGGAATCCATTTTACTTTTCCATTCCTCTTGTTGTTTTGTTTTCCACTCCTCCATTTGCTCCTTCATGCTAATTTCCAAAGTCTCCTTTTCCTGTTTACTTGCTTCTAAAGCTTCCTCCCATTTTCTTTTCTCCTCATTTAGTCTCTCTTCAAATTTATGTTTCTCCTCTTCCAGCTTATCAAGAAGTTCTCGGTATTTTTTCTGCAATTCCTTTTCTACGACGTTTCCTGATTCAATTTTTTGCTCTAATGTTGCAATTTGTTTGCTGAGTTCCTGCGACATTTCCTTTTCTTTTCTCAGCTTGTCAAGTTCCTCTTGGAGTTGAATTTGTTCTTTTTGTTTTCCTTCTAACTGATCTTCGAGGTGTTTTCTTTTCGTCTCTTGGGCTGCCACGAAAGATTTTTGTTCGTTAAGAACATCGTCGAAGAGACGTCCTTCGAGTCGAGGTTTTTTGGAGACTTGATCGGATTTAACATTTAAAGCAAATACGTATTTATATTCTTCTTCAGGAGTTAATTGAATTATATCTCCCACTTGGAGGATGTAAGAATTTCCTTTGTTTATGGGATTGTCGTTGATAAGAATAGGATTCACGGAACTACAGTGAGTTATAGACCATTCGTCGTCATCTGTGAGTCGAAAGATACAGTGTTGACGTGAAATGCAAATATTTTTTATCACAAAATCGTTCTCGAGACTCCTCCCAATTTTGAACTGCAAAAATATTAGACAATTTTAAATATTCGCTAATTTATCACAGTTAACAAATCAGGACAAGAAAATGTAATTCACGCTATATTTTTAAAGCCTAGATTGAATTTTGGAATTCAAACAAAAAAAAATTTGGAAACAATTCTGAAACATAAAGTTTTGTGAAAACAATATTCGAATTTTATAGAAAAATAAATTGCTTTCAACTTTAAAACTCAAAGCTCGAAGTTTATATTAACCTGATCTAAAATCCACAAAATATTTCTCTTTCCAAAACAAAAATACAAAAAACTTTCTTTGTCATAATTTCAACTTTTTTTTCTACTTTCGGTACAGATTTTTTTATAATATAGTATATTAAATGTGTCAACAAATAATTCAAGTATTTGAAAACAAAATATAAATTTCGGTTTGAAAAAAAATAAAGTATATAAAGTATATTAAAAAGAAAATGTAAAATTGACATATCTGATAAAAAAAGCGTCATCGATCAAAAGAGAAAGAGGTTATGTTACAAGCAAATCTTACCTCATTTTTGGTAATGTGAATGTCTTGAGTTATTTGACATTTTTTGTCAACCCTCACCAAAAAAGGTTCTAATTCTTGAGAAAACTCACGCTTCTCTGGTCTTTGTCCTTCCATAATTACACAAAACAACACAAAATAACAACTTTTCTTCACAAAAGATGACAAAAACTACAACATAAAATATATACATACACCAATATACACAAAAAAACTTTCCGTGGTTGTTTTCCGCTATTTCCGCTCCCTGTTGCGCGCGTTGACTTCCTACAGAAGAAATTCTGTCATTGGCTGTAATCTGGCACGCGATTCAAAATCTAATTAAATTAATTAGATTTTGAATCGCGCGCCAAATTTTGACCAATGGCAGGATTTCTGCAGCCGGAAGTCGTTTCACAATTCAAAATAAATTGTTTTGTAATTTCTCATAATTTGCATATATTGTAAATGCGGGTAAAATAAACAAAGAATTATTTATCAAATAAATAATTTCCCATAACCACATTCTTTATGCTTATTAAACTATTGTAAATCAAGATTCAGAAAATTAGTAAAATACATAGTAATAGTTTCTTTGAGATTATAATACTCTTCTATATGTATTTCAAGCACGGTCGTATTCGACCGTGATTTCAAGCAAAACTACAAAACTTCCACATAAGCTTTTGTAGTTAGAATAGGCTCATCATCTAATTTTAATTGGAGTGTAATCTGATATTGATTTCGTGGAAAATGTTCAGGATAAAGCGTTGTATCTGGAACGAATCCCGAATTTACGTAGGTGCCCTAAAAATAATAAAAATAACTTTACAAAAACGATAAATGCATATTTTTAAATGAGTTTCTTAACAATTTAATTACGAAATAATGTTTAATTAAGCCAAAAGAATATACATGGCTTAAATAAATAATTAATTAATTAATTAACTTACCACAGGTGGGGGACATTCGATAAATCCCAAAGCTGTTATTATTGGTCCAAGGATTAAAGTTTCGTCATAAACTTCACACATTGGTGATAAATATTCCATTCCAACAGGTATTCTGTACTCGCCCATAGAATATCCCATAGCAGAGAATCCGAGCTAAAGGAGACATGTTTTAATTTATATCTATTTTAATTTCTAAAATTAGTATATTGATGTGCATATCATATGAGTAAATTTAGATAATCCGTTTTCTCCCACAATTTTTTTGAAAAAGTAAAAATTATGGAAAAAAACCTGAGTTATCTAAATCTTTTCTTATGGTAAGTAACACAATATGTAATTAAGATTATATCACAAGTATCTTACTGTTGTGTGTTCTGGAAGAACTTTAATTACTTCGATGTTGGATATTAGAGCTGGAGGTTCTTGGTCGACATCAACGTAGATAAAAGTATTCTCTGGATCAAAATACTCAGTCGAAATCTCTTCAAATTCCGCAGAGATTAATACTACATCAAATCCCTGGAATAAAAAAATTTGTTTAATTTACTTTTCGCGTGGAAGATGATGAGTAGAAAATGATCTTACCTGGACATGAATATGTAATACCAAAAAAGAGAAAAATAGAAGAAATAATTTATTCATTTCTTTGGCCATATTTTTATCCGAAGAGAAGTTGAATTACAATTGTGACCGTCTGACAGAGTATGAAGTAATGGAATCCAAAAAACCTTTATATTTTGAAATATTCATTGTCTCCTAAAATTCAATGCTACTAATTATTGATATAAATCTGTTAAACATTCGTCATCATTTTTTTATTCACTATTTGAATCGATCCTATCATATACGCGTGTCATATGCATTGTTTTGTTGCTCATTAGATATCATGAATGATGTTATGCGGATTAATTATAAATCTGATAAGTATTTTTTTCCCGTGGGAACGTGAGAAACTTTTCAATTGATTCTATCATAGTTACTAAATCCGAAACACATTTTATTTCTTTTAAACAGAATCGATACATATATTTAAATAATTTCGAATACGCTCTGAAATTGTTTCACTGCAACAACAATTCTCTTCTTATTACATAATAACGTCTGAAGTATTGTGTAGAAAAAATATTCAATTACGAGGAGATTCAAACCATAGATATTTAAGAAGATAAAAATGTTCTCAGTAATATCGTTCCAATTACTTCTCTTTATACATAATTCGATTAAAAAATATCCTACAACTTCCTACAAGAATTAAACTAAAAAATCTTTCATAAATCATCTGATCAATATTCGTCATTGTTTCAAATTCGCGGTTTTCTTTTGTACATTTTTACAATTCAAATAGTAACTGAGCAGATCCTGAGGCAAACATTTCATTAAAATTATTATCCTATAGCAACAGGTACTGTTTTTTTCTGGTAAGACTAGAGATATATAAACTTATTATCAACAAGGTAAGCGTAAGATTACAGTTTTCAATGTTACTGATGCTATGGAAAATAATTAAGGCAGACTACCTCTTACAAACGGCTAGTTATAGATAGAAATTGACTTATAAGTTCTCTATAATATAATATAATCTATAATCTATAATATAATTTCAAATTCCTATTATTACTTCGCGATATGCAATGTGAATTGAATTATAGTTTCCAATCCCAAGGTATGCAGAGGACGCCATCGCTCATTACTGAATAGTAATGAGTTACCCAGAGCGTCACTCCTTCGAGAATTGGTGCCAAAACTTCTTTATGAAGAAGTAGTCGTTCGCAACATTGGATCATAAGATCCGGATTTATACTATCGTCTTTGTTCAGTGCTGCCAAACCCAGCTCACAAATTGCTCTATTATGAAGTTCATGCTCCACGTGCTTAATACTGCAAAGAAAAAATGAAAAATATATTACATTTTTAAGAATAGAAACTGAAAACAACAAAAGATAGGAAAGTAGATAATTTTCTAAACACCTACTTATTGTAATGAAGCAACCTTTTAGTGGCTTCTTCAAGGTTTTCGCTGATGAAGCTAACTAATAAAAAGCTGGGACAAGACGATGGAACAATGAATTGGCCCGTCGGAGACAAAGTCAGAGGTCCAGCTTCACTGCAATAATTAAAAACAATTTAACGTCATCTTAGATATAAATTAAATGAATATTTTGCTGTACTCACGTCTCGATAACAATTTCGTAAGTGGATAAGCTTGAAGGCCAAGCGCTTGGGTAACTTCGTCTTCCTCGATAATCTGAGAGCGTTGTAATCAGTTGTCGAAGCTGTTCTTCATACTGGCCGACCATAACTTTAGGCATGAACTTCCTGCACATATAGAGTATCCTGAACCTTACGGTCAGTCTAAAATATTATTTAATTTACGCACCGTCGACCCACTTTTATGTCCAGAAGTACCCTCGAAACTGCTTTCTCAAAGGCTGGTAGCCTCAGAAGCACCACGTCGTACTTCTTCACATTTTTAATAAGCTAGAAAAAAAGAAACCACCAAGAATAAGAATATCTTAATAATTTTTAGAATAAGATGATGAATGAATGATCATTTCTGAATGATTTCTTACATCCAACCAATTGTGCCGGACTTCTCCGGAATTAAGCATCACGTTCCCTTCGACACTGATGCCAGTACCATTTGCAAAAACGAGCTGACGATCTTTCAAAACTTTCATTGGTTCCGGGTGATGTTTTGCAAGTGCTTGAAAAGCTAAAAGACATCCCCGATAATGTGTGATATTCCAGCCACAATCCCAGGTGATGCTTTTTAGGCCGAGATCCTCACATAATATTGATTCTAATTTTTTTACTTCTCCTCGCACAGGTCTGCAAGCTTCAAATTTCACGTGGGCTTCATTTACGTTCTTATCTAAATAGGCTCTGAAAAATTTGATTAGACTTTTTAAATAATTACAAGAAAAATTCCAAAAATCAGAATAATAACTAATGATAGAGATTGTGACTTATAGATTACAAATAAATAATAAAATAAAATATGAATTATAGGCATACTTTAATGTATCCGGTACGGTGTTTATTTTCCTCTTCATAATAATTGAAGTGAAAATTGGATCATCTTCCAAGTTTGAAAAATCCATTTCTCCGGCGCGTCCTCGAAATTGCCAATATCCAGATTTTGGCTCTGGATTTGGCTTTTCCTCTTCTATTTTGTCTACAAATGTGGTTGGCAAATTGCATGTTTTTAGAATAGAAAGTATCGCCTTTCGCACATCTCTCTCAATTAATTGAATTTTCACCAGAGTAAATTTTCCAGCCTTGGACTCATTTTCGTCCCTTGATCTGAGGTAAAATGGCAAAATAGTTGGACGTATTGGTTTTTTCTGCTGTAGAGTTTCTATTAGTAAACTTAATTGCTTCAATGAGTTCTCATTCACTGTCTGCAATTATAAACGATTGTTTCTTGAAATTCAACACTTAACGATCAATCGTTCATTAAACGTTTATGAATTGCAAAGTCGTAAAAAATGTACAGAATTATTTGTTTTACAAAAATAGATTTGAAAGGCATAGCAAAGTTAAAAATCATAGCAACATTTCATGTATTATTGTTCAAGTATTGCGTGAATAGAGTATTAATTTTTTCTATAAATAAAACTAATCTTTAATGACTTAGTGTTGTCGAAGATATATACATACTTACCTGTAATATTTGCAATCTATAAATATAACTTCAAAAATTGAAAAAAAAAAGTAAAGAGAAAAACCATAAATACTTAAATAAATAAATAATAAAAATAACTCACCCTTTGTGTAGGAAACTGTCCAAAAAGATCAGGATGAACCGTAAAATAAAAAGGTCTAAGCGCTGTCGAAATTTCGCTAGTGCTAAGTGCCCTGACAACTTTATTCCTGAAAAAACTATCACCAAAAAAAATGTAGTTAAGCCAGCGTTAATTACACAAAGTAAGTATCATAATTAAAAACTTACCAGGTTTTTAAAGTGTAATACATTTTGACCAATATTGAATCATTCAATGTTGTCATATATTCTGAATATGATCATTTATCACTACGAAATTACAATTTAGATGCAGCATGTGGAGCAACTGATACAATAATCAGGAGAAACAAATGTGAAATTGTGTACTGATATATGACGTCCATACATACATATTATTTATACATAAAAACAGGAAATAAAAACAGAAAACAAACTTCACAATAACAAAGGACAAACCATGGCAAACCCATGGGCATAAGCATAAACTGACAAAGACAGACGAAATACAAAAATCACTTGGGATGTCGATAAAATCAGTATCCTCATTATCAAAGAGGTATGGATAAAACAGTCCGAACTGCAGATACGTCTTTTACTGATAAGAAAGATTACTACAATAACAACATTATAAACTACATACATACATATATATATTTTTTATGACAGCTGCATCAGCTGTATGGAATTCGCAGCTGGCAGACCATCTGACATTTAGTGGATTACTGTGATCGTTGTTGATTAGTTGTCAGAATGACTTAAGCGCAACAGGAGAGGGATAAGATTAGTTATATGAAAAAGTCTGATTAATTCCTTTGCAGAAGCTTAAATATTTTCTTCATGCAAAAGTACAATGTTCATTTGCTGTCACCCAATGACAAACATTTCAAACATGCAATATGCTGTTCTTTCGTGTCAGATTTCGACCCTGATGCATCAACAATCACAATTTATATAGATGTGTAATCACACAAAGGAGTATAATTATTTACACCAGTTAGAATAATACAATTTTTCGAGACAGTGAGGACTTCTGTGATTTTAGACAATTTTGGTAAGTAAATTTTTTTTATTTGAATTTTAGAAAGCTTCTTTTGGAGTTATTATATATATATCTAATAGAATAATTATAAAACAAGAATTAGAATTAGAAAACAAGAGTTAAAGCTCCCAAAAGAAGATGTTTAATTAATTGCTTAGACTTTAAATGATAGCTGTCTCTCTAAATTGATCTAATGAAATTTGAGAGAAACTCAAACCTTATGCATTTTACAGGGAAAAAATATATGATAATTATAATAAATTAATTATACTTTGTGTTGTAGTTAAGGGAACTGCACAACTGTTGAAATATGGCGTACTCTATAAACAGACAACCCCTATTAAAAGGGATTAGCGATAGTGAATTTGAGGACGAAATAGAGACTGAAATTGAAGATCCAAGTATTTCTAAACAAGATGAAGAACCCTTTATTAAGCCACGTGAGCCAGCAGATAAGTGAGTATAATGTTACAGAAAATAAAAAATATGTGAACAGACCTCTTTCTGAAAAAGCAGTATGTACATATAAATTAAATTCTTATTGATAATTTAATTTAAATTTAGTTAAATTCATTTTATTTACTTTATAGTTACTTTCAGTAATATGTATTTCTCATAAAATAGCCTGTAGGTCAACTATTGTTTTGTAAGGGAGCATAATTTTGTATAGGTATTTTAAGAATACATATAATTTATCATAATCTCAACTTTGTATGGTTAAAATGGTTAAAATCGTGTCCAAAAGGGGAGAATCTCACCCTACGAAAGTAAAAGAGCTTCTTTCTCATAAGCTGACAGCGCACGCAGTTTTTTCAACCCCAACTGCACGTTTAGTGCTTGCAGTCGTGATTTGTTTTTCTTAGAGCTCAAAGTTTAAAATTTAATATTTAAAATTCGAATTCTTCCGATATAAAAGCCACCAAAAATGACGAGAATACAAAAATTCAAAGAAAAGTAGGTACATGAATTCTTTGTGCTATTTCTTTTTAGTCGAAAACCCTTTTTAAATCCAGAGTATATCAATCCTTAGTTTCTAAAGAATTATTTCTGGAATTTCTTTCACATTAATCGTGGATGAAAACAACAAAAAATCCGCGTATTATTTAAATTATGTTTAAATTATAAAAATCTGTAATAAACCTGCTGAGACGGTCAATGAACTTTTCAACCCTTACTACTGAGAACTTTGTTGCCTTAGAGGCCATACAATATACAATGGCTTTCGCTGGGGTGAAAAAGTTTACACTTTTTTTTATGAATTTGGACAATTTGCTCACATTCTCCAAGTTACAAGTTTACACCCTAGAAACAATTCAATGTTTTACGATCCTAGGTTTCAATTCGCATATGTCGTATTTTATCTACTTGGAATGACGACTGTGATTCCGTGGTGCTTTTTTATGACAGCTGACGAGGTAATTTAAACCAAATTATAAATATTTCGACGGTAATAAAAAATGAATATTTAAATTTAAGATAAAAATAAAAGATCATTTATCAAAAATAAATATTTTTCAGTACTGGATGTACAAATTTCGAGAGATTAAAAATGACAGTGGCAATCACAATTACACTTTTGCGGACCAACTAGAAAAGAAAAGTGATTTGCAAGCTAGCTTTATCTCTTATCTCTCTGTGTCCAGTGCTGTTCCAAATACACTTTTCTTAATAATAAATACGTTCTTAAGTAACAAGTAAGTTGTTATCTCAAGTTTTAAAATGTTAGATTTATGAAATAATGACTAGCTTTGTTGCTAATTATTTTTATTCCATTTTCTAGAGTATCTTTAGAATTGAGAATGATAGGATCTCAAGGACTGGTTTTATTAATCTTTCTTATAACGACTGCCTTTATAAAAGCAGATACTGACCATTGTATGTTTTTCAACAAAGTTTTACGATATTTTAAAATTAAAATTTTTGAAACTAATAATATTTTTTGTTATAGGGCAAAACACATTTTTAATCATAACGCTCTCCACTGTCGCCCTCATGAATAGTACGTAGATATGTACTTGAAAATTTCAATTTTTCTCCTTTTCAAAAAATTTAATAAAACATTAAACACTCAAAAATAACTTTCAGTGATAAGTGCCATTTTTGGAGGAAGTCTTTTAGGCATAGCTGGACGTTTTCCACCCAGATATATAACAGCCATGTCTGGAGGTCAAGCCCTAGCAGGAATTTTTGCTGCATTAGCTGAAATTTGTTCTCTATGGCTGGGTGCTAGTCCTGTAGTTTCTGCTCTGCTATATTTTACTATTGGAGATGCTATGCTCTTCCTCTCATTATTTTCATATATCTTCTTGCAAAGAACAGTAAGAATTGCATAATTATAATCTTTTTCTTTTCTTTTTAATTCCCTGCAACAACTTTCCATTGTTAATGCAAAGATACTATACTTATTAGTCACTCGTGCATGAATATATCATTAATAGAACACGTGCTCTTAAGTCTAAGCTTCTTATCGTAATAGACAACTGTTATGGAAATCCGCATTTTATCATACTGATTATTATTGTTCTTTAAAAATATTCTACTAGTTTTAATCTTATTTTTTTGCAGGATTTTTTCAAGCACCATATACTCTTGAAAACGCGACAATTTAGCGTAGAACAGGACTTTGCAGTGAATGGCGATGTGACTTTTTCACACGAACGTCAAATTTCGTATCTTCGTATTTTGAAGAGAATTTGGAAATATGGACTTAGTGTATTTTTAGTGTTTTTTGTCACGATGAGCGTTTGCCCAGCAGTCACGGTTCTAGTTGAAAGCGAGAATCGAGGGCATGGACATGCCTGGAATGGTTTGCTTTATTATTATTATTCATATTTTAAATTGCGAAGATCAATCGAAATAATTGAAATAATTCTGTTCCAGATACTTATTTCGTACCAGTTGTTACTTATTTACTATTCAGTTGCGGCGATTACGTCGGCAGATTAATAAATGGAATTTTTTTATGGGTAAGTTCTTGAAAGTAAATGAATTAATTTATTTTTAATGATAGTTTGGGAAAATATACGATAAATATTACTATAAATAAAAAAACTTTTATAAATATTATATTTTTCAGCCGAAAGGAAAGCCTTGGCTCGTAGTGTGTCTGTGTGCACTGAGGGCCGTTTTTATCCCTGCATTTTTGTACTGTAATGCCCAGCCAAGGCATAATTTACCTGTTTATATTGAAAGTGATGTGTACTATATTTTAATGACGATAATATTCGCTCTCACCAATGGTTACTTATGCAATCTGATTCTCATCTTGGTTCCTACGTAAGTCTCTAATAATTAATTACATTATTATTTCTCTTTTTTATTTTATGAAAGATTTCATTAAAATTCACGCCAGTTTCTGACAAATCTTTTCATTTCAGAGTTGTTGATGCTCATGAAAAAGAAGTTGCTTCCGCGATGGTAGGTGGTTTCCTTGGAATAGGAATAGCGGTCGGATCGGCAGTGAGTCTTGCTTTGGTGAAAGCACTTTAAATAATTTGATGCTAATAAAGAATGCTGATTGAAGTCAGTATTTACTGCCTCTTGCATTTGTAGAGTTTCAAAAACAATGATAGATCCCAGCACTTCATTATCTAGTTTTTATTTGTTGACATATCGAACATGATTCGATGAAGGAAACTCAGAAAATATGTAAATATTCACTTATGTGTAGTTCCTTTTTTAATTAGTTTTATCAAATTGTAATTAATTTTATTTATTCGACATTTGTAATCGAAAAGCAATTTGCAGTTCGTATTTTGTATAGATATTAACGACCTAAATTGTAGAATATTAAATATGACTTTTTCTTATTTCTTCAAGGGCCAAATTAATTCAAAATTAATTCATCTTTGGTAAATTAAAGAGAAAACTGAGCTTTAAATTAATTGGTTTTTAACAGTATTTTGGATAATTCTTTTATTTTAATCTTCAGTTACCAAAGAGAATTCAAAGTATATTTAGTAATTCTCGTTAGGTTTAAACTATTTTGTACAAAGACAATTATTGATAAATAGGCGCACATTCCACGTTATACAATTTCCTACATAAAATGCGTAATAAATTTCGATGCAAAAACAAAGAAAATATTACATATTAATAATATTAAATGTTAATGGAGGATGAAATCTCTGCCAATTTATTCCAAAAAAAACTTAGGTATAAGAAACTCTTCCAGAAATGTTATTAAGAATGTTGACTTCTTAAAGATTAATTCCGTGTTAGGATAAAATGAATCAATTAACATCACTTATAGCTTAAAATATATTTAAGAAAATATTGAGGAAACTCAGTCATCATATGTTATATTTATCAATCTAGTCATTGTGATACGTAATGAAAAAAAAATAAGTTCAAAGATATTTTAGTAGCTTCGATTAACTTTCAAAACATATAGATAATGTTAACGCAATCTGAGAAACTAATGTAATTTATCATTCGTCTCTATCATTCGTTTTAAAATATTAAGTTATCATTAAGTTTAATATAGTTTATAGCTTTGTACAATATCAGAGTGCAGCTAAGAGTATAATTAGTGTTCTCAATAAATAAAAATGGTCGTAACTAAGAATTGTGTGAGATAATTTCACTTATGTTGATTTATCTTAAAATAACTCGAGTTATATGCTTGCTTCAGTCAGTCAATACTACAGGGAATAATACACGAGGAAATTAATAAATAGGGCAAATTGGAAAATCTTATCTTTTACTGAAGCTCGCAAGAATCTCATGATCAGTATTGTCGCTCTTTATCAGTCAGAGGAACATAAATTACGCCCATAATGGGTTTTCTTTTGATTTCACCATCTTCCGTTTTATCAATTTGAAATAAGGTTTGATCGGCGTTTTCTGGTCCTACTGGTAATATCAGACGGCCTCCAGGAGCCAATTGGTCGATCAACTGTAAAATTTATTTCCATTAATTTTTTGTAATCTAAAAATGACAGTTGTCGTTACTAGTAAGAAATCACGCGTTACTGTGACGTTACTTTTCTCCTGGAAGACTTTTTTGTTATAGTCTAAATTACCAGAAATTGGAAAAGTCCAGATCAATTCCATATAATTCCCCAGTTTCCCGTCAAATAATAATTATTGCTCTAATGTTTGATATACCTATAAGCCATTTAATTTAAACTCACCGCTTGAGGTACTTCTTTGGCAGCAGCTCCTACGTGAATCGCATCGTAGGGCGCTCGTGATGCATAGCCTCGCCTTCCATCGCCAACTAAATATAAAAATTCAAGAAATTAATTAAAGTTTTGATTAATAATCACTGGTATTGTCTTTTATGATATTAACATGAGTTATGAGAATTTACCGATTAATTCGATGCAACCGTTTTGCAATAGATCTGGATTGTCCTTATTCATGTTCTTGACAGCCATTGTTTTAAGTTCAGGAATATGATCTATTCCCACAACTAGTCCATCGGGAGCCAACATCTTAGCCATACATGCTGTCAAATAACCAGATCCAGATCCCACGTCCAAGGCTCGATTTCCATTTTTTAACTTATCTTCGAGAAGTTCCAGGGCGTGCGCATGCTAAACAATTTTTTTTGTCTTCTTTCTTGAAATTTCTTTTATAAGAGTGTTTTTAAAATTCGACATTTTTTAAATATTTAATATGTTTACATCATTTATACCTTAAAGGTGTTGCAGCCAAGTTCTGAGCTAAAAATTCGAATTTTTCAGTTTGCTTACTAAATATTAAAACTAGAATTTTTTTCGCTCTGTAGCACTACTTAATTTTGAAGTAGAAATATGTGTACAGAGCGAAAATATATATCATTATAATATTTATTGAGTAAAATGAGGAGATAGAATTTTGAGATTTGCTGATGGTCCAACACCCTTATTTATTTAAATAAGGGTGTTTTATCTGCAATTATATCATTCAAACTTTTCTAATTAGAAGTGTTTCATTTATTTATAATTTTATACATACCATAGTTGGAGCACTTATGGTAACTCCATAACCAATTCCTTGTGGTGTATCAGCATACGGGTGGCCAGATTGGATATAAGGTCCTCTATCAACAGCTAACATTGCTTCATAAACCCTGTCCGACTTAATTACTCCTATCCCTTAAAGTTTATAAATAAAGGAATTTATATTCGTTTACAAATATATCAGCTCATTTTTCAAATACAATAGAATATACTATTATACTATTTACTATAAATTCTATTCTTTTAAATAAATTAACAAAGAAAATTTACGTATATATAAATTAAAAACAAAGTCCCTTATGAAAAAGTATGACAGAAAAAAAAAACTACATATAGGATTCCTGTAATTTTGTTCCTGTCACATTTACAATCACAGGAAAAACTGGGAAATTGGCATGAAAATAACAGGAATTCCTAGTTTTGTTTTCTGACATTTTTTCGTAAGGGAGAATTTTATTAATTATGAAATCAAAAATTTCTAAACAATTCTAGAAGTTTTGTGATTTTAGAAAAACAGGAATTGTGAAATTATTAGTTTCTTCGAATTTAAAATATATAGTTATCAATACATTATATTAAAAATAAATAACAACTTAATTTAGTTTTCAAAATAGTTAATTTTTAACATTTTTAATAATAATTTCCTAACCTTTAAAATGACATTTTGACGTTTTGATCGTTTTGAAATACTTACTTTTAAGATACTGAACCAATTGTTGGTTAGTTTTGCCATGAAAATGTCCAAAAAAGGCCATTTCGTATACAAAAGCCGATATTAATATCACAAACGTAGAAAGTAATAGAATTTTTACATTCTCGAAACGAAATAGTTGTACAAGATCAACCATAAAAATTCTAGAAGAATAATGACGACTTTACTCGAAATCAAACATATATATGTATTAATAAAAATGAATGACTAGATTACGTTTTAATATATTAAAAAATAATATTAATTCGTTAACACTAACTTAATAATAAATATTTAGCAAGTGATGTTCACCAAATCACCACTCAATATGTAATTACGATAATTACGCACAATTTGAATTTCTTCTGCTAGGAATGTTTACGGTCAAATTTCCGGAAATATTACCGAGGCGGGTATTTTGAAATTTTTCACAAATAAAATCATATTTTTAATAGTTTACAAGTATGCATACCCAATATACACTAGCTACACCAAAGTCATTTAAATTTGTGTGGGATTAATGTAACTTACAAATAGAAGTATAAAATATACTTTTTATTAATTAAATTAATAAAAATCGTGCTGTCCTATACACAAGGAGTCTTAACTTGTCGCGTGTGTAAAATAGAATTAGATAATTAATACCTAGGTAAATTAATAAATATAACTGGCCACTTAAAAGCCAGAAAAGGCCAAAAAATTTTAATTTCTAAAATTAGAGCTAGTTTTTCAGGTATCAATTGTTCACTTTTCCTAGTTGACTGCTTGCATCCGTAAGAGGTACGTAAGAAACCTGCATGAGTTTCTGTTTTGAAACTGAACCATCTTTATTCTTGTCAATCTGAAGAAGATCTTGGTATCTCTGAAATCCTTCTATCGCCACCACAGGACAAATTAGTCGACCTCCAGGAGCCAGTTGATCAATAAGCTGTGAAAAAGGATATTCAAAAGATCAAGTAGTTAAAATATTTGTTCTCCTTCCTTTCACTCTTAATTCTTCGTTAATAAATAATTAAAACTTACTTCTTGCGGCAAAGTATAAGCAGCTGCTCCTACATGAATAGCATCGTAAGGACCATCAGCCGCATATCCCAATCTGCCATCAGCCACTAGGCGCATTCACAATGACGTGTGGTTAGTCTTCAGTATATGTTAAATACACAGCAAAGCCACACAGTTCGTGGACTGTTCCATTTGATTCCTCATGGCTCAATCAATGTACCTACTTCCAAAGGGTCACAACTCTGGTGAAAAAACGTCTCTTGACTCTCATCATTCCAGGTGGAAATCTACTGTTAATACTGTCCCAGTACTATTCTCGATACTAGGATTGATACCAGATGATAAGTCGTCCACTATTGGACCAGTACCAGTAGTAAATGCTTTGTATTGGTTGGTACCAGCTATATGAACCTGGTATCAACAATTCTGACCTGGTACCAAGACTTCAGTGGATTGGTGATGGCTGGTACCTTTTTCAAAGCCTTTAATAGATCAGTAATGGTTGTAATACCATAGATATCAATAATACTACTCAGCTAAAAGTTGAAATAGTCTGGTTTATAGCTTTTAGTGGATCGATCCGACCTGGTACCAACAATACTGTGTAGTTATCATTGATACCGACCAGGTACCAGTCGAGTTACTGTCATTTGGTACCAATGCCACTACTGGCACGTTATTGCAATTTCCACCTAGGATTTCAAATTTCTTTGACTTCAAGAAACTTTCTAAAACTTCGAACTAACTCCTCAATCTATTCAAATGAATCAAATCTTTCCTGAAAAGAATTAAATTTCATTCTAATAATGAACTTAAACAAAATTCAATCCTCTTTCGAGCCAAAGGTTGAACCAGTTCAAAATCCTCAGAGAAATATTTTCATCAGAGTTGTGAAACGCAGTTGATCTTGAATTTAGAGGGACTTTAGAAATTACGGATCTAGAAAGGAGAGTGTACATATACTTTACCTACGAATTTTATACGTTCTCCAGTCAATAAATCTGGATGGTCTTCGCGTATATTTTTGGTTGAGATTTCGATGAGTTCGGGGATATGTTCTATGCCAATTACTCGACCTTGTGGACCTACCATGAAGGCCATGCAAGCTGTTAAGTACCCTGAACCGGAACCAATATCGAGAGCTTTAGCTCCTTCGTGTAACTGATCTGTGAGAATTGACAAGGCGTAGGCATGCTGAAAAAGTATCAAATTAAGCAGAGAAGTCACCTTGCAGTAATTTTTATTTTATGCAAGGTACTTTAAGAAATAATTAATTGTATCTATATTTTCTAATTAATATTCACCATATGAGGCGCACTAATGGTGACATTATATCCAATTCTTCTTGGTCGATCCAAATAGGGATCGAGTTCATGGCAGTATCTTGCTCTATCTATTGCAAGCATTGCGGCCTCAGCTTTACTAGTTGCAAGGATACCAGCCTCTGAAATTTGAATTACGTTATAATACTTATTTACTCAAGTTGTGATAAAAATGGGACATTAATTTACTTCAACTGTTAAATTCAGTATAACTGGATAAAAAATGTGTGTATAATGTAAATGTACAAATTATTGAAACTGATGATACAATCGAAGACGATTAGCATACCAGTTACATCCGTGGCTCGGAATATAATTACCTTTTAATTTCTCAACCATCTCTTGATTAGTAGTTCCGTTGCAGTGCCATGCCATTCTCTGTCAATCTTCTATCAGACTTTTATCAATCGCCCAATTTCTCCCAATAATTTGATCTGAAACAAATAATATCAAAAATTAGTTTCTTCATAATAATAATAAATAATTTTTTTTTTTTTTAATTAAATCAAATAATCAGTAAGAAGTTGTTTCTGAAGGCTTATTAGTAAGTCATATATACATCAGAAGTAGAAATGCACAATTTATCTGAAAATCAGCATATAATTTATGAATCGTAAATTCTGCTATTTTATCATTTTCTCTTTAAAAATCGTTTGTTTCTAAAAATATCTTCTTGAACCTGACTTACTTAGAGTTTTCCTTTTTAGATCATATATTTAAGTCAACTTGTGCTAAGAGAGAAATGAGGTATCTGAATTTCATGACGGCGTAAATTATCCATAAATACAATATTTATTCATTTATCTCTTTGAAAGATTTCTGACAAGTAGATTCGAAGATTAATGAGAATGAGGACTGATAAAAATTCTTAGCTTGTCAACTATTCGCGCGTTTTTCCTACGTTATATATGTGCAGACATGTCTGTTGGAATTAAAAAATTCCGCGAATTTTAAGTACCATAGGAATTAAATTACATCATTATTAAATATTTCTACTGACCATTATTTGCTTCAAGAATTAACGTTGTTTGAATTAAAATAGATTTCATCTATTTTGAGCATGATTACAAAATACGAAAATTAATAGGTACCTATACATAATTTAACTGAACTTATAATTGAACTTATCAATGTAATCAATACCTTTTTATATTAGTTAAAAAAAATGCAAAATACTTATTGGCATTGGCATATTTTCAAGGACATCTGCTGATTAATAGAAGATAAGAAACAAGAAAAATTACAATTTTACTTATAGAAATAAATTTAAAGAAAATCGACAGCCCATATTTAATTTTTCCGTAATTTAATGATACAAAAAACGAATTCAGAATAATATTTTACAAAAGAAAAGAAATATTTTTTGAAATAAATAATTTGTTTTAAATTATTGTCAGTCACGAAACTTAAGTGGCTTTATTGCAATTATTCCATCTACAAAGTTTTTATCTACCAATTCAATCTTGAACAATTTTTCATAAAATCAAAAGTCTTATACAATGAAATATTCCATTTTCAGAGACTGTGAAAATTAAAATATTTTAAATTCAAAATCTTTTTAATAAGTAAATTTAATCCCTATTAAAATTTTGTACAGAAGTTGAAAGTATATTATTTAATCTTGATTCGATTATCATAGAGTTCAACAATATTTAGAATTAGATAATACAAAAAATTAGCCGAAAAGGAGAATTTTCCAGATTAGAATTATATTATCTTTGAAGTTCTCAATATAAAAAGAAAATCCCATAAAAACACAGAAATATCGTCTGTTGCATTTGTGTATAAAAGTGTGACTATGGATGTTTTCATGAAGTTTAAATGATACAAAGTGAATTACATCACGTGCAGGCACCTTAAACATACCAAAAAAAAAAAAAACACTTGATTAATCACGTTTACTAAATGTTATGAAAGAAAGTAAAAGAAAATTAAGAAAACTGTTTATAAAAATAACATGTCTTTAAGGCCTTCGACTAAAGAACACAATTGTCTTGACTTTCCGCTTTCATAATCTAACATCTAAGTGCGCCCAATTAGATTGTAATTATTCAATTATCCATCATTTTCCATTTTGGTGTAATAAAATCAACTGCGAATTTGTCATGAGTGGAATTCATCTCACTTTGTTTCACGACTGTTTCGCGTTGAGACAATGAAAATCACGGGAGGTAGATTATTGTAAAGTCAAGTGCGAGAAGTGGAGGTAGCAAAAACTGCAGAGGATCCAAAGAAATATAGAAAAGTGTCAGCGAGATATTAAAAATAAATTTTATTAAAAATAAATTTATAATTTCCCTTTGAGACTCATTTACGGGATGAAAGATAAGAATTGTGATTCTGGGGATATCAATGACTATATAAATTGAATGAGAAAAGATAAAAGAGAACTTATGATCAGATTTTCAGTTCGTTAGTTTTCTAAAAATTTGAAAAAAGTGCTTGGCAGTGTTTAATGAATAGAATTTTTTGTCAGTTCTACAAATGTGAACTCTGATTCTATTCAGGATTTTTAATCTCTTCGATTAGGGAATTTTGTTAAGATTAAAGAAAGTTTGGAATTTTCAAGAAAAATGGAGAAAAGCAAGGAAGTGTCTAATAAAGAACCAGGGAAGAGTCAACAGTATATCACTGCAGTTATAGGTTTGTGATTTTATTTATATTTAATATTTATGGTTCATTTCATCTTTTTAAATATTTTAATCTACATATATTTATTAATATTTATTGAAAGAGTTTCAAATTGGAATATAAACAACTAAGTAAAGAAGATTTAAAACTATAATCAGAAAAAACTCAAAAAATTCAATTTTTCAAATTTAAAGTCTTTCGAGCAATACAATTTCAAAAGTTGCTATGACTCCATAAAGTAGATTTTTGAAAACTTAAATTTGATACACATTTTGAATGATAAAAAAGTAATTCAAACTTTTAACTGTCAAAATTCAGAATTCAGATTAAAACTTGAAATCTATAAAATACAAAATTTTAAACAAACGCAATAAAATTAAATGGAAGCATTACACAACATTGGACTTGAACTTTTGAAGGCTAAAAAAATGCTCTATAATTTTGATGATAGCCACTATCTGGAAATCTTCGTGATATAAGGACATAATTATTTCGTTGACACGAATCTTGTATTTCTTCCTTGTTATTTGATTCCCTCCTCCCTTCGTCTAAAACTACACTTGCGTTTGAAAACGAATCACAAAATTGTATTTTTTAAGAGCACATATTATGTAAGTATACATATTTTTTAAAGATCTAATTTATAAGTACATATATTTAATTAGTTTGCAAAATACAATTTATCTTTATTTATAACTGATCGTTCAATTAAGATAAACAATAAAAATATAAAATTAAGATAACTCTGAAAGATTGAAGATAATGTAGTATATTATTAAAATTCTCACATTATTAAAACCACACATTGTAATCTCATTTCTAAGAATGAATCTTATCTCAGGATTTGTAATTTATAAATTTGTTATTTCTAACGTTACTAAATTCAAACACAAACACTTTACCGAAATCTGAAACTACCAAAATAATTATTAATAAAATTTTATTAGAGGTACCTAACTACCTATAAAAATATTTCAGTCACTTTTTTAAAATTTCATGACCTTTCCAGGTTTTGTAGTAACTCTGCCGTATCAAATTTTGATTATCTAATAATTTAATCAATATCTGTTTATTTTCAGTGAATTTAGCAGCCTTCGCCTATGGCAGTTCCTTAGGATGGATTTCTCCAGTTCTACCTAGACTTCTTAGTGATGAAACTCCAGTGGGAACCGAACCAATGACAGATGAATCTGTATCTTGGTTGGTTGCAAGTCTCTGTCTAGGTGGCTTAATTACGACACCAATACTAGGACCACTATCAGAAAAAATTGGTCGAAAAGCAGTTGGATGTCTAATAACTCTGCCATCAATAATCAGTTGGCTCCTCAAAATTTTCGCTCCAGATCAAAATTATCTCATCGCTGCAAGATTTCTTGCTGGAGTCAATGGAGCAGGGTGCATTTTTTTTATTCCGCTTTATATTTCTGAAACTACAAGCGATGCAATCCGCGGAACTGCAGGAAGTTTTTTAGTCCTTTTCCTCAATTTTGGCTTCCTTTTCTCGTTCATCGTTGGACCTCTAATATCTTTTAATTTATTTGCTATTGTTTGTCTTATTCTGCCTTTGATCTTCCTGGGATTCTTTGTCTTTATGCCAGAGACACCCGTGTACTTAATCAGGCAAAATAGAATTGCTGAAGCTACAAAGTGAGTTAATTCATTAATAGAAGTACTTTTCCCATGTATTAAAAAAAGATTCAGATCTATAAAGAAATATTTTATTTTTTAGATCATTGACCTGGTTCAAAGGAGGAAATAAAGAAGCTGTTAGCCAGGAATTAGCTCATCTCCAAGGTCTGATTAAAGAAGCAAGTGTTTCAAAATCTGCAAAATTTGTTGATCTTTTCAAGGACAGAGGAACGATTAAAGGACTGATCATTGCTTTTGGTTTACTTGGTGGTCAACAGATGTGTGGAATGTTAGCAGTGGTAAGCATCAATTATTATTAAAGAATAAAATTATTAAATTAATTATCTAATTAATATATAAATACTTTTCAGCTCAGCTATTCGACAAAAATTTTCGAGATGGCAGGAAGTACTCTTTCTCCAGATATAGCAACAATCATCATTGGAGTGATCCAACTTATTGGCTCCTATTTATCTATAGTACTTATAGAACGAGCTGGTAGAAAATTATTAGTCCTAATATCCTGTGCACTCATGTGTACCTGCCACGTAATCCTGGGTGTTTTTTTTTATTTTCAATCCCTTGAATATGATTTGAAAGTCATTGGTTGGATTCCAGTAATAGCTCTCTCCATTTTCGTCCTGTCACACTGTCTAGGATTAGGTCCTGTTCCTTTCATAGTAGTTTCTGAAATATTCAAACCAGAACTGGCTAGTTTGGCAAGTGGAGTTTCCTTATCCATTTTATGGTTTCTCCTTTTTATGGTGGCCAAATTTTTTGCTACTGTAATGTCACTGATAGGAATTGCTAGTTGTTTTTTCATCCTGGCTGGCTTCTGTGCTTGCACCTTTTTCTTGACATTCTTTATAGTTCCTGAGACCAAGGGTCGAAACATTGAATCCATTTTTAATGAATTAAATGGAACTCTACATTCCAATGTCAACGGTAAGGTTTAAATTATTTTGATAATAATTAGGTACATAGCTGATGAATTGAGAGTTACCGAGATATTTTTATTTGCTGTTGTTATAGAAATAACTCAGGTAAAGAGAGAATAACAAATTATCTGTGATTTGAGACAAATTTTATAATTTGTCTCGAGTTTTATATTTTAATAACGTTTTTTAATTTTAAAATGGATGAGTGTGGAAGATTAATTTAAAAAATATTCAGGAGTATTAAACTTGATTGTATCCATAGAAATATAGTTCATAATATTGTATTATAAAGAAAAGCTTTTTTAAAATCCATATACTGTAAATAAAAAAATTGAGTGGATCAAAATGTAAAGAGAAAATTAAATCTATATATAATAATAGATTTACGTTTATTCAATTGTATTAGTTTAACAAAAAACTCACTTAATTGTAGAGTTTTTCTTCAAAGATGACACACGTACGAATACTAATGATCGAGAATCCCAAATGATTGTTTTTTGTCGTGTAAAACTGCAGCTATTTTTCTTTATTGTCCTACTTTGAAATTGTCCGTCTCTAATTATGTTCAGGGCAAAGTGTCACTGTCAAGAATCGAAAAAAACAGTGATTAAGGTTTGGGAGAACAGAAAAAGAATTTATAAAATGAAAATAAATTTTGAAATGGATTAACTTTTATACGTAGAAAAAATAGGACACTATTTATTTGTTCGTCTGCTCTGAATGAAAGCACTGGCCTCATTCCAACAGAAAATAAATAGAAACAAAGTGAATCCAGCGCCGTATTGCGTTCAGGGATAAAATCCTTTTAAATTTGTATCGCTCGCTGGATAAAAATTATAATTTCTATGAATTTGTTTATTTTGGGTATCAAAATATAGAAATGTACTAATTATTTATATAATTTTCAATTTTTCGATAAATAAAGAATATTTTATTACTTTTTACAGTACCATTCTCTGCTAAGAGAACCAGCAGTCTATAAAAATAAAATGCTCTCTTACCTTCAAACGGTAAGTAAAACAATTGTAAATAGCGTTAATATACCAAAAGATCTCTATTATTAAATATTTAATAATAATTTAATTGTACCATTTCCAATAATTATAAAGTTACTTTCGCAATTAAGGGTGTTGGAGCCAAGTTCTAATCTAAAAATTCGATTTCTTCATTTTACTTAACAAATATTAAATTTGGAATTTTTTCCCTCTGTCAAATTAATCAATTTTTAACTAGAATTATGCGTACAGAGCGAAAAAACATCTAATTCAAATATTTTTTAGTAAAATCAAAAGATTGAATTTTTAGATTAATTTTGAATTCCTCGTTTTACACAAAAAGTATTCAAATTAAATATTTTTTCGCTCTGTATGCAGTCTTATATTTGAAAAAAGATTAGCGCTACAGAGCGAAAAAATATTTATCTATAACTTTCTTTGAGTAAAATGGAGAATAGAATTTTGAGCTTAACACTTGGGTCCATTAATTCAATTGAGCGTACGTGTCGCATAAATGTATTCGAATTTTGAACTCTTTAATTTTACAATTAATTTTAAAATTAAATGTATATAACATATAATTGTAATTATAAATTTATAACTGAGGATTTAAAAAAATAAATTGTACCGTTATTAATCTTCAAATCTTTTTCTAACATTTTTCTGTCCAATTTTTCTTCTTTTGAAAGTCGAAGAAACTTCCTCCTCATCATCACTTCCGGTGGTTATCTTGTCGATTTTTTTTTCTTGAAACTCTCGCTTAGAAGGCGGAGGATGTTCGCTTTGAATAAGAGGGACGACGACTGCTTCTTTTTTCGCTGGCAATTGTAGATCGACTGGTTTCTTTTCACTGAAAAAAAGATCATATTTTAGTAATTTAATACATTTTATTTCTAATTGTATACTTTTATTGAAAATTTTTACTTACACAACTTTCACAGTTGTCCACGATCCATAGGGTTGTGGTTTTTCTGGAACGGAATAATCTCTTCTGTAGGGGATTTTCTCCTCTTCTTCATCCTCTTTTTCTTTTTGAAGTTTTTTAATTTCCTTAAGCTTTTCTCTTTCGGCATTGGCTTTTTGCTCTGCTAAAATATCTGCTTTTTCTTTAGCTTCTTCAATTTCAAGTTGTTTGAGAAGTTCCTCCTGGATCTTTTGCTCTTTTGCCTCTTCTTCTTGTTCAGTTATAGACATAAAACCTTCTTCTGGCACTTCCCAAGAAGTTTCTGTAAGTTGTCAAAAACATGTGGATATTAATATTATTTTTTGTTTCACAATTAATTGAATATAATTATTTGCTAAAAAAAATTGTTGAAATCAAATATTTTCAGAACATAAACTAAATTTTACAAAAAAATTGATTTAAATTCGATAGATTGAGGAAGCATCATTTTTTTAAATTCCGATTACATCTATCATATTTTTATACGTATCATTTCTCTTCTTCTGTCGTAAGAAATATCCTCATTTTTATGAAAAGCTATTTATCACTATCAATTCGTACAAACCATTATTTAATGTTTTTTTACTTTTTATGGCATATTCACATTTATTTTATTTTTTTTACCAAGATAAAGAAAAAGAGAGTAAAACAAATTGTACCATTTGTTTCGATGTTCCAGTAGTATGAATATCCCTCGGGACTCTGAGCTTCATACCATCGTTTTACAAGTCCCTTATTTTCTTCTTGAGAAGTTTTACCTTTCTGTTTTTTGTTTTGCTTGCCTTGGACCTCTACTTTAGGATTACCTTTCGGATGGGAAGCCGGCTTTTCTTTCCTCTTCTGATTGCAGGGATCCATATTGTATGTGAACTGCACAAAGGGCGAAAAAATCAAGAAATTTAATAGATTATTAATCCAAAGATAAAAGAACAATTTAAAAAAACATAAAATTATTTAGGATTTAAAATTTTGTTTTTAAATTAATTAAATAACAAAAGAACTTCCTTACATTTCTGTTCACGGTGTTCTGAAACCTTGGATTAGTTTCTGCTGAAGCAGATGGCATTTTGTTAGGGTTTGGTTCAATCTAAAATAAAATAAAAGCGGGTAAAAATTCATACTTCATATTAAATTTTCCTTAAAGCATTTCAAATATTTTGTAGGTATATTCTGTTCAAACTTTTACTTACTTTGCTAGTTTCGGCTTTCATGCCCTTTTTCTCAAGTATAGATACAGCCGTTAAATCCTTCATGTCATTCTCTACGTCTTTAAGATACGCAGCCATAGCAGCCTGAAAAATATATTTTAGAAATTAATGAACGGAATTAAAATAAATAACTGAAAAATCGGATTTACACTCACGTTCTCCATTTTTTCGAGATCACTGTCGAATTTTTTTTTCTCCTTTGCTTGTTTTGTGCTAGTCTTGCGGATTTCCTTCAGTCTTTTTTCCACATTTTCCTTGTGTTTTTTTCCCCCTTCATGGAATTCGATACTCGGCTTATTATCTGCAAGCCAACATTTGCAAAAATCGCAAAATTTACGACCCTGGGATTTCCAGTAATCAGCCCTGAAAAAAGAAAAAATTTCAAAATTTAGAATTGGCAGAGTTCTTAAATATGTATAACAACATCCGTTAAAATTTCTAATTGCTATTGGACTCTGATTTTTTCAATAATATTAAGGAGGTAAGTTCTGAAAAGTATTTTTCGGTTCCATTGAACTATAATTGGAAATACTATCAGAATATAAAATTGAGGAACTTTGTTTTCTAACTTTCGGACACTTTTTTTTTTACTTTTTTTCAATATACCTAGTTATAACTTTGAAGCATGAGAAATAACAAAAATTCTGATTCGTGAAGAGGAGGTATGTATTTTCAGAAGCTTTTAACGTCTATTAGTGATGGTAATCGTCACTTATCCATCCGGTGCATATTCGATGGTAGAACACACCACCTGTACGAAATACACTTTGTAAAAGATATATAGCTACAGTACTTCCATATGTAAAACGGAAAAACGCATTTATACGCAGAGAACGTTTCTACATCTGATCCTTTGATGTGGACCGTCTTCTTTTGAAGTACCGTTTAGCACACGTAAAATGGAAATTACCCTCTTTTCTATTCATAAGGAAATCAGAATTGCATTTATAAATGTAAATGTTATATTCACAAAAAAAAAAAGTAATTAGATTTCCGAAATTACTAATGCAATCAATCCGTCTAAAAAGTTCAAGCTATCATAAACTCACTTCGCTTCTATTCTACTTTTTATTTAAATTTTAAAATATGATGAGACTGAAAATTAAAAAGAAAAAATTAAAAGAAATTTTTTTTTTCAAAAAACATACAAGATCCAAAATTTTCTGATGAAAAGTAGTTGTATACAAACAATACACCTATTTCCACCAGAAAATTTTGAATCTTGCAATTAAGATAGAAAATTTAAAATATTTTCTAGCATATCTTAGAGTCCATCTGCTATTAAAATAAAAAGGTCTCTTGTAATTTTAAGAAATCTACTTAAAACTGAAATATGTCTAAAAAGTGTAAAGTCCAGAGAGAAATTTCTCAGCTTTCGCTTAATTGCCTTCTGTGTACAGTAGATACAATTTCTCATAGAGAAGACGAGCCTAAATTAGTTGGCAATTAGCTGTCGTCCTCTTAGCCTTGAGTTAGGTCTTCGGTGCACTTGGCCTTCTTATCACCTATCCACCCCTTTCATATCCGGTTGCTTTACCTCAAAAGACAATTCTAAATAGAATAAAATACATTTGTATAAGACCAAATGAACTCGATACTCCTCAGGCTTCCAAAAATAGAAAAATAGTAACCTTAAGGGCGTTGGACCCAAGTGTTAAGCTCAAAATTAAATTCTCCATTTTACTCAACGAAAATTATAGATAAATATTTTTTCGCTCTGTAGCACTAATCTTTTTTCAAATATAAGACTGCATACAGAGCGAAAAAATATTTAGTTTCGATACTTTTTGCATAAAACGAAGAATTCAAAATCTAACTTCAAAATTGAATATTTTCATTTTACTTAAAAAATATTTGAATTAGATATTTTCTCGCTCTGTGCGTCTAATTCTAATTAAAAATTGATTAATTCTACAGAAGGAAAAAATTCCAAATTTAATATTTGTTGAGTAAAATGAAGAAATCGAATTTTTAGATTAGAACTAGGCTCCGACATCATTAAATGCCTTGTTTATTTCACTTCTCTCGTCCATTTGGACGCATCAAATTGTTTAAGGCTCTCCCTTCGATCACCGAAGTTAAGCAACCTTTACCTCGGTTATACTCGGATAGGTGAGGGCCGACGTACTAGACGAGAAGTGTAATTTAAAATCAGATTTTAAGCTGCCTTCAGTCTCAAACTAATATTAAATAATACGTGTATATTACTATGTCTATCGGTGGAGAATTATTCAATCTAGGTATATTTTTTAATTTTCTTTATACGAAATGGAAATTTGATTGAAGACTTTTAAATTCGATATCTGAATTTTATTACATCTATACGATTATAGTTGTAAAATATTCACGACCAAACCACTTCAATTTCGAATCAAATTATAAAAAAGGAATTTCTACTTTTTATCAGAATATAAAAGTTTGAGTGTCAAATAAAAAAGTAAGTATAATGAATTCAGAAATAAATCAAATACTCTAACTCTGCATCTTCCAATTTTGTAATTTTTGTATAAAAAGTCAGAGTTCGAAATATCGATTTTTCAATGAGACAATCAAAGCTAATGCAATTACTCTTTTGAAATTAGGCGTGCATTTATAAAGCTTTTGAAGCAACGAGTCTGGTCTTTATTTATAGAGATCTGACTTTATTATTAGAGGCCAATATTAATAGAGCGAAGAGTTGAGACAGCTGTAATTTTCAGTGATTTTCATCATCGATCTTTGTCGTATTATCAAGTTCATTATAATCCTCAAACAAGTCAATTTTTACCATGAAACTCAAGGAGAGAATATTAAATTAATTTTGGTATCTAAGTAATAATTATTGTTGATATTTTATGATTTCTCACTATCTATCATCAAGAATCCACTCATTATTAATATCCACAACACGCAATGGTTTTTTTATTTAGTCAGTAAACAATGTTTATGTACAGACTTTGTCTGTAATCAAATTCTCATTGTAGTGTCTACTGCATCTTGGAAATCCAATCTTTACTCTGCAAAATGAATTTTCCTTTTTTTTTGTTTTTCACTTTTTCTATTAAAGTTTCTTTAGAATGTTAATATTCTGTTACTGCAATCTTCTCTCAAAAAGAATATGGAAGACAATTTAATTATGAACTTCTGTTCTAGCAGTTTTTCATTTTGATTTTCTTATTTAATTTTTTTCTGTTTCATATTTGGTTTAACTTTTTCCAGTGTAAGTGAGTGTAAGTCTATTTGTCAAGTGATTATGCTAACATCGTAGAAATCCACTGATTAACAAGACTCAAATTTTAACCTTGTTAAAGCGATGTGGCATATTTTCTAAGGTTTCAAACAAGGCTGTAAACAAATCTGGAAAATTATCCAGATAAAAAATTGTATTTTCAGGAGAAAAGAAAATCGTTCAAATTTCTTTGAATAAATTTAATGAATATTGTTTTTTTATTATAATACTGTTTTTGTTTTGTTCTTTTTAAGCACACAGTGATATCAAAGGAAACAACTGAAATTTAAAATAAACAATAATAAATCAGCATTTTGAAATTGAAGCCAACTTAAAAGTCGACTAATTTTGTACCTGCCAACTTCAAGTTCTCTTGTTCTTGCAACAAATCATAGTTTTTAAATTGTAACTCTTCGAGCTGGGAAACATAGAACCAAAATAAAAATACATTTTCACATAAAACAGACATAAATAAAAAAAGTGTCGGTATATGTAACATTTTTTAAAATTAAAAAGTCTAGACTGTTACGAATTAATAATATTATACAATCATTTTCCGGTTTTCAGGAAAGACAATCTCTTAAGCAACCTGGCTTTTATTCTGTGATTTATTTGTCGTTTTAATGAACATTTAATGCACATTTAAGAGGCAGGTTGAATTTACTTGTCAGTTCTAGACAACTCTATTCTAAACAGTGTAGTACGTCGTTTGTTCTTGACATCTAACGTATAACATATATTATGCACCAAAATAACTGGATTTCGTGGAAAAGCCCTGGAAAACCGGAAGGAAGGCTCGCAAATTCCAAACTGACAATAAAACTCCTTAGTTAACCAGACATTTAAAGATTTAGCATTTGTTTTCATTTTATCCTATTTTTAATCAAGATCAGAGACGACTGGGCTGAAATAATTTTAATACATAAATATTCATAGAATAAAAGCTCCTATTTTATATATACAATAGTGTATTTTCATTTAATCAATATTCGAGAATAATTCTATTTTGTAACGATTTTCTATAATTCTTGAAGTGAGAAATTGTCTTCGCAACCCAGAATTAATCTCAACAAGCGAAAAATAACACCACTAAAGCCCTTCTTGCTTCTTTTTTCTGTTGCAACTCTTGCAGTTAATTGAAACACCGAAAATCGATTGAATCCAATCAGGAGTAATCATCTAGCATTGATTAAGGGCGTTGGATCCAAGCGTTAAGCTTAAAACTCTATTCTCCATTTTACTCGACGAAAATTATAAATAAATATTTTTTCGCTCTGGAGCACTAATCCTTTTTCAAATATAAGACTGCGTACAGAGCGAAAAAATATTTAGTTTCGATACTTTTTGCATAAAACGAAGAATTCAAAATCTGACTTCAAAATCGAACATTTTCATTTTACTTAAAAAATATTTGAATTAGATATTTTTTCGCTCTGTAAGCCTAATTCTAGTTAAAAATTGATTAATTATACCAAGGGAAAAAATTCCAAATTTAATATTTGTTGAGTTAAATGAGGAAATCGAATTTTTAGATTAGAACTTGGCTCCACATCCTTAAAGAAGAAAAATTATCCATTTATAGAACTCGTTAATATACGTATAAAAATCAAAAATGTTTTATCCTATTTTTAATTGTTTGAGAGTAGTTCTTGGACAATAAACAGTAAATACACACACACATATGTATCTCTTCGGCAAGTATGTACTAATACTGAATGAACTTGGACGCTTTGAGAAATTGGAAGTTGCCCAGCTGATTGACACCCATGTACTTTAGACAATGAAGAGCATCTATCTATGCAAACAAGCAGGAACCAAGCTTAACAACGTGACTTGTAGTAGTCCTTGCAGTTTCGAACGATTGACTGGCCAATCTGACCTTTCAAAGGCCTTGTCGAAATTTCAGTCATGAACAAATGCTATTAAAATGTTTTCTTTAACGAATCAAATCAAATATAAAATAAATCAAATATAAAATAAAATGATATATATTTGTATCGATATAAAATATATTTTCCTTGAGTCTAAAAATAACGTATAGATTCGTGTGCATTGCCACATGTGCTAATTGTTAATGCTTGTTGGAACGTGATATTCGCAAAAGCGAACGGATTTGTTAATCTCGAGTTTCACAATTTATTATTAGTCAAAGGAAAACACGACTTTTGTGACAGATTGTTGACACGATGTCACACATTGTGAATTCTCGTTGTCAAAGATGATAATTTTGCAAAAGTAACTTCTTGCAGCAATTCCAAATATTCCAATATTCGAGTGTTATTAAATATTATCCAATATTCGTTTTTTATCAAATTAAATAAATTTCTACAGTTTTTCATCCAAATGGTACATATTTTGTGTTATTTTTGCACGTCCTTCGACACGTTTATCTGTAAAGTGTTGCTCTATATTATTGTTTGCAGTCAATCGATTTTTTATACCTTCATAAATGAGCTTCACCTTTTCATGCCATATATCATAATTTTTTTTATTACTGTGATCGAATAAACCATTTTTTATCCCAAATAGCCTCAGAGGACTTTTCTCCTTTTTCTAACCAGCTTTTTTTAGGAAAAGTAATAGGAAAACGAATTTCCTAATCGTGAGACGACTTCAAGCAAGATCTCTTCAGATCTCTTCATTTTTATCTACAGACCTGAGATGAAAGGCTGTCATCAAAATATAACACTCAAAGACTCTAAATATGACTCCATCCATAGCTTTCAATCCAAAAGATGAAAATGACTATCAGGGTGGCCGCAAGATTCAATTTTTTCATTTCCCTGACATTTCCCTAACTTTCAGACAAATTTCCCTGACAGAAAAGTATTAAAAACGCGAACAAATTTTCAGTACAAATACTATTGAAATTTTTCAAAAATTTCTTATAATGTCAGTTTAAATCTTTTGAAATTTAAAATCACTTCACAAAACTTAAAATTCGTAAAAATCTCTCAAATTTACGACAACCTTAGAAATCTCTTAAAATTCATTGAAAATAATTCTTAGAAATATTTAAAATATTTAAAATATTTTTAAATTCATAAAAATCTCTTAAAATTACCTACAATCCTTCAAAATTTCACGAGGAACTTTAATATCTTTTAAAATGCGTCAAAATTTCTTAAAATTATTGCAAACTATGGACAAACTGGACTATGGAAAAAATGGATGCAATTGGATCCAGCAGCAATTGGAAATTGGATAATTGTTAATGTCCAATTTCTTTTTTTTTGCTACACTTTGAAAGGTAATCGAATGACAGTGAAAGAACTTTACTATGTTTTTATGAAAAAATTTTACAACTTCCCTAAAGCACTATAATTTTTAACGACTTTTTTTTTAGATCTTGAGATGTGTATGTTTCATCAGTTTTTTTAAGCTCGTTAAGCCGAAAAAAAGTTTGATTTTATAGCGAGAAAGAACAAACATTGAAAAAGCTTCTGAAATGTCGAAACAGAGACCTGTCAGAAATACCACCTTCGATGTTGGAGTGATATTGATAAAAGCTTTAAATTTCTAACTAGCTGCCAAGGTAAACGAAACAGCGAAGAAATCCAGACAGTTGTATTTGATTGATAATATTAGACCGAAGCTTCCGTAAAACTATCTTAAGCTTTCCTTTTATTGTTTATGACTTCGTTCTTCATCCATAAATATGAGACTATAAAAAATCAATTCCAAAATGTTTAAACTATTAACTGATACTTATTCCATCTTTATGAGAAAGAATTTATTTGTTCTAGATAAAGTATCTTATACAGAAAAAACTAGGCTGATGTTTTAAAAAGGTTTGGTTGAAATATGAACTTCTTGAATATTGAATATTGATACTAGAAGTTTTCCAATTTTATTTTCGTATATTTATTCTGAGCCTCTCAGAGGGAAAATATTACAGGAAGTATTGAAATATTGTAAAATATGGCAAAAACTTGAACGCGAAGTATTTCGCTGATTCTAAGAATATTTAAATTGGAACAATTGTTATAAATGACGTGAAATGTGGCAGATTTGAAAGTGTTCAAATTCCGGTTACACTTGGACAAGCAAATGGATCTGGGTCACTGAGATATGACATATTTTGTATTTTTCGAGTTACTTGGCACTTATCATCGCGAAAAGCAATTGCCAACGTGCAGCATCTTTCAAGATGCACGATAAAAAGGGAACACCGTATCTGGGGCAATTGGCGAATTTCGACAAATCAAAAGTGGCAGCGGAACGTCTAATTTCATTTGGACTCTGGCCCTGCTCAAGCTGGCGCCCGTTAACTATGAAAAACTAATTAAAACTAATACACACTCTCGCAAATTAATATATACACATCGTGAGACTCTGATTCAAAAATAAACTTTCCTCTCGACTTCTATTTTAATTGGCTGCTGAAAAACACCGGAAACAATAATTGTATCATCCCTTGCAAATTGGCTAAAATAGAAGGGTGATAAATTTTTCTTAGAAACGATGAAATGTAATTAAAACTTGATAAATAGTACAACTTTAGTATAAACTATAATTTCAGAAAAAAATAGCACAGTTGAGTTGCAAAGAATGAGTAAAAAGGAATTCTATGAAGTTTTAGCTTTTTTTAAGAGATTTCATAAAATTTTAAGACATTTTAATGATTTTAAAGAATTGCAAGCGATTTAAACCGATTTAAAACGATTCAAAGGATTTTAAAGAATTTGAAGACATTTTGAAGAGACCTGAAGGATTTCAAGAGATTTTTAACAGTTTTAAAGAATTTGAAAGGATTTTTAAAGAATGCAAAAGTTTTTTTTAAACCGGAAATCCATTTTTTTTCTTCAAAAATAAAATTAAGGACAATTTCCGGGTTTTCTCGGATTTTTTTCAATTTCCGGACAATTCCCGGATTTCCTTAAATTCCCTGTATAGTAATCGATTTTGAACGTTTTGGAAATGGCTCTGTAATCAATATTATTATAAGTACCCATTTTAGGATTAATAATTTGCTAGCCCCAGGCGAGACTTCGAAATTGGAATCTTGCCCGGACGAGTGAATTGATTATCATTGTTATTACTAAGCTTTAAAGAGTTGTCTTCATTTTACTTTCTCTTGATATCTCAATTTTCTTACAAGGTCAGAAGAAAAATAAATTCTTCTTAAGGGCGTTGGACCCAAGTATTAATCTCAAAATTCAATTCTCCATTTTACTTAACGAAAATTATAGATAAATATTTTTTGCATAAAACGAAGAATTAAGAATCTGTCTTCAAAATTCTTCAAAATTCAATATTTTAATTTTACTTAAAAAATATTTGAATTAGATATTTTATCGCTCTGTACGCATAATTCTAGTTAAAAATTGATTAATTATACCAAGGGAAAAAATTCCAATTTTAATATTTGTTAAGTAAAATGAAGAAATCGAATTTTTAGATTAGAACTTGGCTCCAACACCCTTAATGAAATTGAGTAAAATGATGAAATTGTAGAATATGAAATTTTAAGGTGGTTCTAAATAGAAAACGTTTGTAGTTACATAATTTTTACTTAGAAGCTCTCTAAATTGACTAAATTAAAATTATAATCATTCATTTTTATTTTCTCTAAAGAAACCATTTGATTACTTTTCAACTAGAAGAAGGGCCTGTTTCACTTTTGGAATTCACAATCAAGAATTTCCCAGAAGATTTTTTAAACGCGTCACGTTTACGAAATCAAAGATATGAGATTGCTTGTTCCTCACGGAAACAGAGAAGGAATAATAATAAGATAATAAATATGAAGCACGTCAGTCCAAACCCTTTAATCCTACTTTTTAAAATTATTTGTTATTTTTCATTTCTATTTGTATTTTTACTGTTCGAGTTTTTTTATATTTTATTAAAAAGGTAGCAAATACTTTAATAAAAAAAAAAAAGGAAAAATTTTCTGAGAACCTTGAAGTAAGGAGACCTCAAAGGGGAAACAATTCTGGGGCATAAGATTGAAGTCGCAAATCCGCGGTCTGTTGAGGATTTGAGATTTGAGATTATTTCCGTGAACAGAAGACCGCTTGGCACTGAAAAGTTAAACAGCTGCAGATTTTACGAGTGACATGCTTTTACGAGTCCGGTCAATTTTTATCACGATTCCATAGCCAACAAAGCTCTATTAACGAGTCAAGAGTTGGAAAGGAGACATGACTTTTCATAAAATTCAAAACAAATCTCGCTTGTTTTTCAACGATAAAAGGCACGATGACTCTTATTTTTTTTAGTTAAAAAATATTATTTCTTCTTTTAGTCCACTTCATAATGAAAAATTTACCTCATTTTGTAATAGATATAACTAGCCTGTGACTACTAATTAATAAATTTTGTTAAAAGTATATTTTTAGATAAAATTTTTTTTTCCAGAATTCTATTATCTATATTTGTAATTTATAGATATTTTTATTTAAAGAGAATACAAATATTCTTGGCTGAGAGGCCAAATAAGAGTTATTTTATTGGAATAAAACTTCTAAAAATACAAAATTCTTTTAACACGCGAAATTTGCAAGAAAAATAAATTGAAGTTTGATATGCTTGAAGAATAGCTTTTTCCATGAGATTTAGTATGCAGTATAAGAATTTGTAAATATCTAATAAAAAGCAAAATTCGAGATATCCCATAATAAAAATCCTTATATTTTTTCTCGAGTTGGAAATCAATATTACTAAAAATATTTATTGGTAAAATATATTCGACTTTAATCTCCAGAGTAAAACCCTCTACAAGAATTTTTTTAAATAAATTTTCAGTTTATTATCAGCCTATAAAAACGAAACGAGAGTCTTGGAAAAAAAATGATTCATCTGTTGCCTGACCTATACAATAAACTCGACTTTTAGTGCAGACCCACAAAATAATTGAAATCATTTTTCATTCTATTTTTTCCACTACAAAGCTCTAAAAAAATCTTCGTCATTCCCAGTTTTCAAAAAGTCAACGACCCATCAGAAATAGAGCTTAAAAAACAGATAAAAAATCCTATTTAATTATTTGAAAGGAGATTTTGCAATTTATGGGGAGATAAAATATTATACGAAGGTGCAATCTTTATGAGGCACATGACCTATAAAGGCTCTCATTAATGCACGTGATGAGTTTTGCAGGTGTCGATTGAATGGAGCTTTGCGCAAGCAAAATAAGGGTTTCTTCGCGGTTTTCATGTTTACAGGATACCAGATACAGTATATTCGTTATGCTTTGACCTAACTTGACTCAATACGTTACTCGAGCCGTGCAACCATAAAATATGGTTACCTAAAGGGAAGAAACCTGATCGAGCGGAAGTAGGCTGAGAAATTTCTTTCAAATATCTCCAAAGAAACGGAAATACCTCCAAATATGATACTGTACAAATAAAGTCTTTCATCTTCCTCATTCTATCCCCTAATTAGTAGAAAATTAGAGAAATTTTTGAGTTGGAAATTTTTTAAGTATAAAAGTTTCCATCTTGAAAGCTACCAAATTAATATTCTAATTAATTAAAAACTTAAAAACAGAGTGTTTAAAAAGGGGCAAATGTACTACAGCAATTAGCACAGTTTTCTTCTTGAAACAGAAGCTAATTTATTAATAATCAGACAATAAACATTGTTTCCAAGATATGGCAATTTCCAGTCATAAAATAAAAAGCAGAATATGATATGTCCATTTCAGATAAATCTAATGTATAATTGAACGCATCAATAATTTGGCCATCATTGGCAACGTCTTTTTTGTGATATAATGTATTTTATATATAATATATTCAGCTCAAAATAAATTTATCATACCGCTATCGACCTTTGCTTTTTTATTTACAATACAGTCGCTCTAGGAGTTTATTTAAAATAATTTTATCTCCCTTCGAGCTTCTCTTTATCATATTTTATATTTACAACGCCTTTGGTATCGCAATTAATAAAGATTTTTTTATTTCTAAAATACGTTTGACTAGACTTAACTAAATTGATCCATCTTGAACTTGGAAATCAAGACAAGGCAGGAATTTACGATTAAAGTACTTGTTTTATTTTTAGGTATTTACTTAAAAGTCTTTTAAGATTTAAATTTGATATTCTCTCTTTCGAAATACTTTTTAATTGTCTAATATCGGTTTTTTTTTTTGAAGAACTTTGATCAATAAAAAAAATTGCAATCCTTTTCGAGTTGCGGAAAGTCTTGGAAGAGAAGAATCGATACTTAAGGGTAGCAGGCGATATCTTCCTGGCACTCGATGGAACCATGTCAAAATGAAATCATGTCAATAAATGACCTTGACTAGGACAGAATATAATAGAACGTACGAAGTAAGTGGTTTCCTAAAATACCAAGACCCAGAGTTAAAAGTCGAATAGACACTTGTTTTTCGTGAGTATCCTCGAGTCTTTCTGACTTTACATCTCAGCGCCATTGCGCCTCTAGTTCCTGAGTTCAAAAATACCTTTTAGAGTTCACGATCAAATGTCGCATTGCTACATCTCAACAAATCATGTCCAAGAACTAAGACCTTAATTTAATCTTTGTAGACCATCTAACTCAACGACAGCAATTAACGTTATCTTTAAACAAAACTGAAAATCCGAAGATATTCTTCCAAAAGAATCTAAAGATAAACCTACAGATTTATTCTAAATCAAAACTATCCCATCCGAATTATGTAATCTTGGTCCATATTTAATCTAAGTTTATTATAGATTTATATGATAATAGTTTAGCAGAACTAATCCCAGTTGGGAAATTCGGTTTTCGAATCGTCTTTGGCTTTGACATCACAAAATTTTTCTTTTCGAAAAAAGTAAGAAAAATAAGATAATAAATTAAATCGCACTGATTATACTTTTCTTCCTAGAACCTAATCACATGCTTTGAGTACATCTATTTTGCACTCGACTCAATTAGTATCCTTAGCATAAATCTATAGCTCCATAAATTTTATAAAATTTGAAAAATGGATCGACTCAAATTCTAACTAAACGTAGATCACAAGATTAATACTAATAATAAGGAAAATGTGGAAATCATAATCAGCCAATAATACTAAAGCAACGAAACAACCTAAGAAAAAAACGATTCGTCTCAAGTCTCTTACAAATATAATTATATTAATATTTCCAATCTTCCTAATCAAAGAGAAAAAATCTAGCATCAGAATTTCTAGCTCAGACGTAGATTTTTCATTTCCAGTCAAGGTTTTCTTTCTGTAACTTTTCATTGTAGATTTTAACGGTCATTTCGTAAAAATTCCCTCAGAAAGGCATCTTTGCGAAGTATGAAAAAAATATTGCCCGCATGATCGATCTTTCAGAATTCAGATCATCAGGGCGGAGTCTTTTTCTGCTTGGTGAGTTCGAGAAGAATGGGAAAGTGCAAATCTGGACAGTAGTCCTGATTTTGCACCAGAATTTCCAAGTGTCTGGACCAAATTTTGGCATCGTAGTGTTCATTTTGCCGAGCTAGAAAACCTCTTTTAAGAGCGGCTTCTGCGAATCTTTGGAATGTTGGTCCTCGCCTGGGAGCCATCACAAGGGCGATTCCATCGTCAGCTAACCATCCGTAGATTGTTTCCACTAAGTCCAAACGAGCGTCGTCGAAAAAAAGACAATCTGCACTTAGAATTACGTCGTAAAGGCCATCAGTCCTTCGAGATTCGTCCACTCCTTCCGTAGCCCAATACTGTTGAAATTCAGATTGAAAGAAGGCTTAGAGATTATTTTATTTTTACGAATCCCAAGAGAAATTATTTTTTAGACATCACATGAACGTGGAACCTACCCCCTTCGATTTTAGCCAAAAACTTTTTCTGAACTCTTGATTGTGAATTAATATCTGTATTTTAAATCAAAATTTATTAACACACTAGAAAAGCAATTATTTGATCTTCAGAAGTCTTTGTAATTAAATTAATGGATGTAGTTTATCTTATTGAATTTTATTTTTGGTGAGAAAAAAAATTTGATCGAAATGTCCTCGAGTTAAAATGGGTATCATAAATTTCGGCAAAGCTTTCATGTATTATAAAGGTAATAAATTATTCCGAATTTAAAAATATATTTACCACAAAATTAATTAAATTATTTTTAGTATTAAAAAATTTGCGGCAAAGAGTTTTTTTCGATAAATTCTTGATAAATGAGCGTAGAAAGATTTAGAACACCGGAACTAGGTGGAATTATGTTACAAAGTGCCGGAAGTTAGCTAAAGGTTTGGCCAGTATAGATAGAAATAAAAATTCATGAAACTCGTTTTTCTAACTAAGAGGAGATAATATCAGACATTTTTTAAGCAAAAGATTTCAGTAGTTTCGATGTTATTTTTACTATAAGAATAGAATTTCTGCCTGTAATCATTTGTTTAAGTTTGCATTAAATTGTTTCGTGATTTGTTTACTTAAGATAAAATATGATTGATATTTAAGAAATCGATTCATCTATTGTCACTCAAAAATAAACGTGTGAAATCAATTGCTTAAAAAATATGTGTCAAGAGAAATCTTTGTCAACTTTCAGTTTATAAATTATTCCGAACTGTCACTCTGAATCTTAATTCTTAACAGCCTATTAATAAAAGATTTCGCATTTATTTATATAATTATAACTGAATACCAACGCACAGTTTTTTTTATTGCAAATTTCATGAAAAAGAAAAACTAAATTTTACTAGAATTCTGGTATTTGAATCCTATCCTTTGAATCTTTAAAGTTTGATATAGGAGTCCATAGTAAAATTATCTAACCGGAAAAAGTTCAAAAGTATTTGGCTTTCGAAATCTGAAAAATGTTAAAGCTGCCTCTTTTCAAATTACACTTTAACTCTCTTCAGTTTTCTAACAATAATGCTCATCAGTCTGAAAACCTGATGATTACATTCAAAGGGTCAAAAGTTTACGTTGTAAAAAAAAATTTCTCTCAGATAATTCTGGCTAGGATTTTACCCTCAATTACCTGAATTCTGTTCCCATTGTTTCCAGCTTGTCTAAGTGCATTGGCGGCCCTGGCCCATTGCACCACGCCGCACCTTACGAAATCAGCCATGCTGTTTCTGGCAACGATGCACCTGACATTATCAACGCTGGTCACGTTTCCGTCGGTGAGAGTGACACCAGTAGGATTGCAGTACTTGGCCACCAGGACACCAGCCAAACAACTCATTCCACCTCCTAATTCCAGGACCATCTTGTTCCTGCAGATGTTTCTATTCTTCAACAAATAATAAGCCAAACACTCTTCCGAAGGCCAAACGCAAACATTCCCAGTGTTATTAAATCCAATTAATTCATTGGCAGTAAAATTCTTGTTGATCTTCCGGATCTGCACATCAAACATCTCGTTGTCAATCACTGTCGAGTACTCATACCAGGAAGACTCTGGATCAGCCACGTTCTCCAAAATCAGGGGTCTCAACAGATCAAAGGATGTGAATCTTCGAACCGAAATTTCATCTTCCACTTCCGGATAGAGCTCTGGAGAACGAGACAAAGCTCTTGCAAGAAGACGCCATCTTCTTTGAGCTGTACTACCATCCTTCGGACTTCCGGCGGTCTTCCTCGTCACTTTCTCCTCCGTCACCTGCAGAATTTCAGTCGACATTTTGACTCCTTCTGTGAAAGATTTTGGTCCCAGAATTTGATAATTTTTCGACTAATGATGGATTCTTGATGATCTTCTGTACCAGGTTCTTCAAAAATTTTTTCAAAATTGGGAACTCTTGGTAGAAGATCGGAAAGTGACTTCTGTGGCATATGTTCTCCAAGTTGTTTCTTCAATTTTTAGAGCGTGTGACTTCTTTCAGCTTCGTCCATGATTTTTAATTGATCTTTTTTATTTTCTCAGACACTATGGAAAATGAAGACTAGGTGATTTTTGAGGAAAAATCGTGTCCGAGGAAAGGACAAGGACGGACGAAGGGACCGGAGAGACTAAAAGCACCAAGTCAAGTTCTAACATTCAGACCACGCGGACGAGGTTCTCCGATTGAAATTCGCGCATGCGTTTCCATTTTGACGCCCCACGACGCCAATGTTGTTCTTCAACAACACGTTTTTCCTCTAAATCGTATCTGCAGACTCAACTTCTGCTCCCCGACTTTTTCTTTCTGCACCCTTCCGCATGAAAACAGATTTATCGTCCAGTAAAGTGTTTTTGTTAATTTGACGCTAATGTTGCTAAGTTGCTGAATAATATAGTTGAAGAGTTTTATTTGGCATTAGGTTTGAATTGAGTACAGAAAGAATTGGGATTTGTGAGTGAGAAGTTGGAGAAAAATGTGATTTTGTAGATATACCTGGATTCCGAAAATATTTATTAATTTAAATAGCGCTTTCTCATTTTAAAGATAAATTTTAATAGTTTTTTTACGCTATTCAGATATTTTAAAAATTTTTTTCCTAGCTTTTGCCATATGCTCAAACTTGTTTGGAAAAATCGTAAAAATTGAAAAATCCATAGCTATTTATAGGAATTTTTTTAAAACAAACACCAAATTTTAACAAACTTTAATAAATTTATTTATTAAAATGAATTTATTCATTTTACTCATTTTTTAATTATTTTTCATTGATGTATGGAGTACAAACTTCACTTGAAATTTTACGAGATTTTTCGTACAAGTTTGACCCTATAACAGAAGTTAAAAAAATAATTTCAAAAATATCTGAATATCGTACAAAATAACTATTAAAATTTGTTTTTAAAATAAGACAAAGCGCTTTTAAAAATAATAAAAATTTTGGAACTATTAAATATAGTAAAAATTAGAAGAATTTAAGCAACTGCCAAAAAACAAAAACAAAAATTGTGCGATTATAAAGAAAGATGGCTCATTTTATTGTTGAAAAAATTACTATTTTTAATGCCTCAAGATATTTAAGAAAAGCGTTTAATTAATTGAATTTCGAATGCATTGTGGCTTCATAAAAAGCGCAATGAGTATAAATGATATTTATTAGTTTACCCGAGCACTAATAACAATTTTACTGTCCCATAAAACGCTGCGAATAATGAAAAGTTTTGAGGATAAAACAAGTGTTTGATCACAAAATCATTTACGACTATTTGCATTTTCGGTATAGTTTTAATAGTTTCAACTCTTAATAGCTTATAACTTACGAGATGTTATTTTTAATTATTTTAAATAAAATTAGTATTAAATTTTTAAAATAGATCTGGGTTGAAATATTAAATTTATAAATACAGAAAAGATTTCTAATAAAAAATTGCACATTTATCAGTTCATGTTTGACAATACTATGAAAAATATTTCTAGTGCTAAAATTACTCAATTAGTACGTTAAAAGGAGACACGAATAAAAACAAACTATAAAGTAAGGACTATTAATCACCTTACGACGACGTCTATTTACATACTTGATAGATTTCTTCCTTGTTTGCTGGCTCTTTTTCCCCGATTATTTCATTACACTCTAGCAAGTTTAAACAAGACTCCCTTCGCACGCGAAAATTTATCGTAAAGTTTCTTTTTTATATCTTCTATCACATCTACAGACTCTCTTTCTCAATCGATGCTTTCAAATCATTTCCTTCCTTGTTTCTTTTTTTTTATCTTCTCGTCATTCACAGTCTGTGTTTCGATATTCCTTTTCTGTGTTTAACATCCAATTTCCCATTTATCTCTGTCTTCAGCATATATTTTACAAGATTTGTCGGCTCGTTTTGCGGTTAAACCCACGTTCACGGTTTATGAGAAATCTAGTCCTTTCAGCCATTGTAAAAATAAATATGTAGAGGCGAGGCTGGATTCGAATTTATATGAAAAATTGTAACGTACGATGTGTTGAAAATTCTGACAGAAATAAATGAAAAGCAAAAACTGATCTGAGCTGTTTCAGATTGTCTTTTAACGAAAGAGAAATTCTGAAAACTACGATGTGCGATTGTCTTCGTCGTCTTTACATTTTGAATATTTTGAAATAGTAAGATGTCTTAATTTCCAGATTATGTCACAAAGCCTCCTACGTGGTACTAAATCTCTTTTGCACGACAGGAACAAGAAGAAAATGTTCAGTCGAGACGTTCCTAAAATTGTTGCCTAATTCTTGGGACGAATGAAGACGTCAAAGAAACCCTTTTTACCCTTGGTTCCATTACTCAAGTTCTGCAAAAAGACTTAAAGACTTTTATTAGTTAACAAATAAACTATTAAATAAGTAATGCATAGGGGTTTTAAGTTCATAATTTTGAATTTTGCAAGAAAAAAAATTGGACATTTTTCATTTTTTTACTAACTAAAATTGAGAAGAGAAGTTTGGATTTTATTCGACTATAGTGAAGAGTGTGGCTAATATAATTGATCAACAATAGAGTCGCATCAACGACTTTGACAATTATCACGCTTGAAAGCACCTCGTCAATATTTATCCGTCATTGTATTTCGAGTGTAATTGAATAGAAATGTACGATGAGATAGACATATCGATTTTGTTAACAACAAACAATAATAGATATATTGCTTCCCAATGTATATTTGACATAATTCCAGAGGAGAGCAAGGAGCGAAGAAAACACAGACCTCGAGTTTTTAGACTTGACCCTCTCTGACAAGTATATTAAAGCCTACACTTTCCAAAAGGTTAATGAAGTTTAATTATTTAATTAGGGTCAGTTACGATCGCATGGAAGTTAAAGAGTGATGACAAAGTGACATGATTTATTAGCTGCAGCTCATATTTACCACTTTCTTTTGTACTTTTTATTATATTACATTTTTTTTTCTTGAAAAGAGAGAGCTGAAAGATTCCACAAAGGATTCGCTCAGAATTACTGCAGAGAGGAAAATCAATTTTTCCTCATATTTATAATTCAACTACATAGCAGAAATTTACCTGGTGTTTTCCAGGATTTTAAGAGAGATTTCAAGTGACTTTAGGGAATTTCATGGGATTTTAAAAGTATTTTAAGGATTTCAATATATTTAAACGATTTAAAAAAATGTTGAATAATTTTAAGGACTTACTAGGGATCCTAGGGGATTTTAAAGTGTTATTTCTATTTCAAGTGTTATTAAAAGTATTACGAAAATTTGATTATAAAATATTTTTAAAAATGAAAAATCCTGAATAAAAAAATCTAAAAAAATCTCTATTCATTTTTTATAATCCCTGTCAATGAAAGTTCCTTCCAAATTGGACCTCAAAGTGATTTTCAAAGGTAGCCCAGATATGCCACGTAGAGTGGCAGGATTACAACTGGTAGACGACTTGCATGAGGAAAATCCACACCTTGTGACTATATTCACCGGAAATCGAACGATTCGACGATCCCCACGAGTCTACGGTATTGCAGAATTTCTGGCAAAGCGTCGCGACGCATTGCGTCTACTCGACCGAAGCCAATGGAGTAGAGGGAGCCGAAAGGTTTAATTTTCGGTTTAGCAGCGTAAAACTGACTTACGAGCTCAAATGTCTACAATCCTGGCACGCACGAATCGAAATTTCGATCCACAGTGTCATTACATTCGAAACAAAATATTGACCGTCGTTTTTATAACTTCCGTAATATCAGAGGTTCGACGAAAATCCAGTCTAAAACAAGAATCAATTAAAACTGAAACAGATAAATCCTGGACAGAATTCTGTATCAGAAATATTGACTTTATTCTCGAATGAATTGAAAGAATAATAAATAATTAAAATGATATTTTCCATCTCCAAGTTTGGAAATTACCAACATTTTATAAATGCATTTAAAACGTGCAAATTTTATAAATATCCGCTTCTAAATGCGTTTAAAGATTAAAGTGCCAACTCTGTAAAATCGTTGAATTAAAAGCCTATAAAGTTGAGAGCATTCAAATTAATATTTCCTAAACCTCTTGAAACTTTGCTGACACATTGCAAACAAAAAGTGACGTAACTGTTTCTGGCACTGGTTTAAAGTTCCTTCTATCAAAAACACTTGCTCTGTTTTTAAGTGTTAAAACTCTTGTAAATAATCTCTCTGCTACCCGAATGTATAACATGTTGCTAATGAGTCGCGAAAAAGAGAATGTGTCAAATTCGCTTATTATAAGGGCCGCTAGTGTGCAGTAATCCAAATCGTTATATAATAGCAACAAAGAGAATTATAAGAGCCACTTAGGGAAAACTTAATCCCCTTGGGAAATTTTCCACGCGACGGAACTCTTATTAAGTTCACTCTGAGATGAGCTCTGAGAATGTGACAATTACAGAAAAGTGGTTTTTGGTCAGATCGTTTTGTAGTATTAGTTTAATACTTAATCGCTGAAATCTTTGGAAAAATTGCAGGCCTCTTCAATATTAAAAACTTTTTCAATTCGAAGAATTTAATTAAATTCGTCTGTCCATCCCATCAATGCTTTCATTTTTTAAATTTAAGATCCCATTTTGAAATAACTAATAGGTTTATCTAAAACAGAAAAATTTTTCTTGGTAAAAGAGTCTCGAGAGATGGTTTATTTTGTCTCTCGCATGAAAGTAAAAGGAATTCAGTAAGGTTGAATGTCATTTATCGGAAGCAGAAGGTGAATAGTGTCGATATCACTTCAAAGGAGTGAAGCATATCGGTACATCCATGGAATGTTGGTAGTTTGATTTTACTGTATATTCGATTCAGGGCAGCTACGATTCGAGGAAAAGAGATACGCCAGCACGAAATATTACTTTGGTGGAAAATGATTATTGGAAGTTCTCGCTCGAAGAAATGTTGCAATATACGGTGGAACGCTGATAAACTTTGTCCAAGGGATTCCACCCAGGAAAAAGAAGAACAGTGCAAAGTTATGCAAGCTGCTGAGATGTAGGCTTTTATATTTACGATCAAACGTTCAATCACTTTTGCCTCCAAACCTACTGAAGGATAAATCGATTCGATTCAAAGGGAAGAGAAATTCTCACCTGAAAAATGGTTCTGAGAAACTATTTTAAGGTAATAAAAAATCAAATCAAGTTGAATTAGAATCTATAACATAAAACTTCCATTTGGGGATTTGGTTTTCAATTCATTTATGTAAACTTGAAAAATTTCAAAGTTGTAGAATTTAAAATAGTATTCTAATAGTATATTCTAGTTTCGTAAAAGACAATCGATAAAAATGAAATAAGTATAAATATAATAAGAATAATTAGTAGATAATTAACTTATTGAATTATATATCAAATAATAATAGGAAATAACCAAAGTCCATAAAAATAAAACATTACGCCATATCAATTAGAAATTAGGTAAACAAAAATAAAGATGAAAATCTTTTCAAGTTATTGATTAATAATTGAATCAACTAACTATACGTAATATTACATATTTAATAAAATAACTTACATTTTGATGAATTTCTACTGTAGATAAATCAGATGAAAGCAAATGTCAAAACAGCCAAAACAGCATCTCCCTTTTGCACTTTATAAGTTTTTCCTTGGGCACTTAGGAGTAATATATTTTGAAAGTCGCACTCGATTAAGTTTTTGACCCGACAAATATCAATTTATTTAAAAAAATAACAGAACCGACAAAAATCCAACAACATAACCTCTCTTAAGCTTTAAAACACTTAAAACGGCAATAAGAATCCGTTTCTCACGTTTTTTCACTTCAACTACTTGAAAAATTGTACAACCATTTATGAAAACTATTATTTTCTTCTAATGACGAATATTTAAACACTTAATGCATTGTTTTTGTTTAAATTAAAGCAAACTACGAAAACAGTACGAAGTCAACTGTGAAGTCAACTCCAAATGCTCTAAACTGTGAAGTGAGTCGACATCTACAGGAACAAAGGGAAAACAAAAAGAACTTACCATATGAGCTAATTTAGATAACCCGGATTTTTTTCTACAATTTTTACTTTTTGAAAAAAATAATAGTGCATTTCCATCCGCGTTCACGTTCGTGACGGATGTACACTATTATTTTTTTTCAAAAAGTAAAAATTGTGAGAAAAAAACCGGGTTATTTAAATTTGCTCATATGGTAACACCTTTTAGTTCAAAATGTCAGACAGCTGACCACAGCTGACTAGGTGTTAGAGGGCGGCTCCTTGTTCATGATGTTTAATGTGGTTTTTCATTAGATTTTGCATAATGATGTATCTATCATCACGTGATCATCGATATCGTTAGAAAGATATCAAAATAAGTGCATGTAAGTTTTAAAAAGTCTTCTCATAGTTCTCATATTACGTATTAGTTGAGATCAAACCAAGTTGCAATTCGGATTTCAATTTCAAGCAAGTGCCATGGTTCGGAATTCTGTGAAGTTTTATTTACATTTTCACGAAATATCAATGTTTTAAGTCTAGTTATCCAATTTTTTTTGTATCTTATATGATTATCAATATTTTTAAACCAATGTTTAATAGACTTGGTATTAAACTTGTTAGATTTTCACAGATAAATTGAATATTTGAAATTGTACAAGTTTCTATTAGTTCTAAAACTTGTTAGTACATATACATACTTCGATATTTCACATGTATTTATAATCCTAAACAAAAAAGCTAAAAATTTTTGTTTTAAGGATTTTTGTAATCTGTTTATTGTTACAATTTGAAAATAATTACTTTAAGATTGTTGTAAACTCTAAAGTGAAATGTATTTTTAAAATTTTAATCCCTCTCTATTCGAAACTTAGTGATGCACCTTAAAAAATGTATTTATAAATATAAAAACGAAATATAGTAGAAAAATGATTTTTATTTTTCAGAGGGAGAAAAGAATGCTTAAGAAGTCCAATGGGGTCAAGAAACATATAAAAATGAGTAAACGAATTGGTTCGGACTACCTTCCCCTCACTGACGAGGACATTCCAAGATACAGAATTGTCCTAAACTTTTCAAAAGTCGCCTGGTTCACTGTATCGTTACCCTTTTTGGCATTTACCTTCTGCGTTATCTGGTCCGTGATATACAATTTTGAACACTCAACTTCTACGCATTGTCAGGTATAAATATTTCTATCTTAATTATATGTTTAATTTTTTTACGTCGCCTCAAAAGATTTAATTCTAGCCATTTATGTTACATGATTAAATCATGAAATTTCAAACTCTACTCTATTCTTTAATGAAATGTTTATCCAATGGTAAATTAACATCTAGATTTTTAAATTTTTTCTATGACTTCGGAAGGAGTTTATATCTCTGAAATGAACTTTTCGTTTGAGAAATTCGTTTCTTAAAAAGAAAAATGTGATCACTTAGGATTAAAAATGATATTTTTGCGAAAAAAATAGGTATACAATTTCTTGCCATCCGTTTCGGCAGCTATTGGTCACTATAAGCCACAAAAAGACATATGGAAAGCCGCCATAGCGACGCAGGCTATTATCAGAGCCTTGGTATTTCTAATGTATTATCGCTTTTATAAAGAGAAAATATACAAATGGGCTCAAGGAATGAGCAATATGGCACTTTTAACTTATGCTATAGAAAATATAGCTCTCGTCTCATTAAGCTTTTGGTCATCAAATGAAAATTATGGTACGAAATTCTCTAAATGTGGTTTGCTATTAGAAATCTTGATCTGCTGTGTCAACAATTTTATAAATATGCTGCCTTTTCTTTTCAGCGATACACAAGCTATCTTTCATAACATTTTTAGTAATGTCTATCGTCCACATGTTTCTAGCATATTTTATAATGACAAAGTGCAAAAACGTGACTAAGGACGTATCAGAAACGATGTCTTTAAAATGGAAGTTTAGATCCATGGTACTGAATATAAGTTCAATATTTCTGGCGTGTTATTTCTTCTACAGGCATAACACGTTCTGCGAACCATTAGGTACTTATTTAATTAAGAGAGTGATGGATTACAGAATCACAAAATCGACTCAAGAATTTGAAATTTGAAAGCAGAGAACTTAAGATTTTTGGTAATTTAAAAGGTTTTCTTGAAATTCTTGCAATCTTGCTTTTAAATTTTAATTCTATCCTTACAGAATAGAGAGTCGTTAACCCAAAATCTATAAGACAAGGATATAAACATTAAAATAAATTTCAGTCTACTCGATGTTTGCCCTGGCCGAGTATCTGGTGGTCGTAACAAACATGGGCTTCCATTCGACAGCCGCCTGGGATTTTTCAGGACGACGTCTGCTAATATCACCAAAAGGATTCAGAATCATATAGATGAATTCTCGTGACAACATCATACACTCGAAATTCTTTACTTTCTTCCCCTTCCAGCAGAACTTTGAACTTTACATTCTAAGTCGCAAAATGTGATAATCTGTGAACAACTGAACACAGATTTATTTATATTAAGTAGAAACAATTTTATTGTCTATATTGTACATACAGAGAGTGGAAGGTTTATAAAAAATGTCTTTTAGCAAAAGGGACGCCTGTAAATATAAATTCACCTTCGAGTCAACTTGTCACTTCGGTCGATTTATTTTTAATTTGTTTTTTTTTTTTTACTTTTACTTCGGTTTGTACAGAAATCTAACAAACCAAAAATCTGTGGAAGTGAATTCTCAAGACTAGTGAAATTATTCACTTTTGTCTTTGTTTATATTACCTCTAACATTGTAAGTTATGTACAAAACTAGTCCTTTTAAAGGGACATAAGGAGATATAATAAAAAAGGGATACCAAAAAGAGACGAAGGACTAAAATTTGAAATCCTTTTCGAGTTTGTTTGAAATGAACTTTGCTATTGCCATGCTACTCGTTGCAGCTGGCGATGGAGCATTTCTTACGTGGAGAACTCTGCTTCCGATACTTCCTTTGCCTCCATCGAACACAAAATCGTCCACTAATTTCCCATCGTTATCCATCGCCTGAGCTCTTACTCCCGCTGGTCCTCTAAAATTTAAAGAAACCGTAACATAAGATCAGACTATATAACAATCAAAGTTTTTACCTTTTTACATCCTTGACAGAAACTTCCGGTATAAATTTCTGGCAGTCTTTCACAGCAAAGGGATAAAAAATGGATTTAATCATCTCCTTCGTCCCAGGGATGAGATATTTGAAGCAAAGTTTATACAATCCTGGAAACTTAGCCATTTCTATGCAATCTTTAATATTGATGTCCTTCCAACTGAAAATAATATTATTTTGATTGAAATTTGTTTTAGATAATTCTAAGAAAATGGTTTTTATATAACATTTTCTTACAAATTATAAATACATTTAATAAATTTATTTACCTATAGCCTTCCCTAGCTAAGGCCAGGACAGCATTAGGACCCAGCCAAATATCTCCACTCATTCTGGGCGTAAAATGAACTCCAAGGAATGGAAATCTCGGATCTGGAACTGGATATATATTTGTAGTGCACAGATGCTTTTTGTTATCGTTCAACATGAGATATTCTCCTCGAAATGGAATAATTCGCGGACTCAAATCACAACCAGTCATCACAGCCAGACGATCGGAATGCAAACCAGCACAAGTTAAAACATAATTGGCCATTATAGTCTGGAAAAATTTAATTTTTGTCACTTCGAGGTTTTTTTTTTAAATTCCAGCCCCTCGAATTCCAAGTAGAAAATTCATTTTACCTTATTTTTTGAAACAATGGAAATTGGCACATATTCAGAAGAACCTTTCGACTCAGAACATTCTGAAAATCCTGTGACTTCATAATTAAGAAATATTTCGCCTCCCATTTTTTTGAACTCGTCAGCAAAGTGTCGGCAAACGAGACCCCAATCTACTATACCAGTCCAAGGAGACCATATTGCTTTTTCACCCTAGAATTAAATATTTTTCAAGGATAATATTTGAAAATATAAATTGCTGTTATAATGTTTTTATGCAGTTCTTACTTTGCATTTTGGCTCGTAGTTTTCTATACATTCCTTGTCGACGAGTTCAAGATTAGGCACGTTGTTTTTTTGTCCTCTTTCATAAAGTTCTTTCAATCTTGTTACTTCAGCCTCGTTTTTGGCAACTATGAGCTTTCCTACTTTTTTGTGAGGTATGTCGTTCTTGCAAAAATAGTCGTAGGAAAGCTTCATCCCTTCCACGCAAAGTTTCGCCTATAATCATTTGCTGTGAAATTAATAGAGTCAGCCATAATGAATGCTGATTAAGCAGCAATTAATTGTTAATATTAATATGTTCGTTTCTTTTTCTTTCAGGAAGACTTGTTTGGGATTTTATAATTTCACTGGAAATTTACCTTGATGCTTCCAGGGGTGTAATATATTCCAGCGTGAACAACTCCACTATTGTGGCCAGTTTGATGCATCGCAACATCTTTTTCTTTTTCTACGATGGCTATTTTCAAATTAGGATGCCTTGAGAGCATTTCCCTTGCAGTCGCGCAACCAACAATTCCTCCACCGACAACCACCAAATCGTAAACAGCACATGCATCTGGGCTGAAAATATATTGTTTTTTAATTGAAGAACATTTTTTTAATGAAGAACGTCTTAAATCAGTTCTCGAATTTTTAGTCAGAGAATACCATTTTTTTCTGGGTGCCAGAATAACAACTAAACGGCAAAAAATTTGAAAAATATTTAAAAGTATTTGCGAAAATTGAAGTAGACATATTTTTGCAGGATTTGTTTTTTAATTTGAATATAAATATACTTACTAACCTGTTTGTTGATGCATATCTGCAAAGGTTCAAACACAAAGGCAACCTCCGATTTAAGGAGTTTATTAAAGCCGGAGTCATGATTTCGTTTCTAGTTACGTGAAATTTATGAGTAGAGTTTTTCCAGTGATAAGGTCATTGATCTTCTTTTTTAGTTCCTAAATATTTCAAGATGTTATTTTATTTTTTTGTTCAAAAAATCCAAAAAAAAACCTTTGGTACAAAAATTCCATTGAATATTTTGACAACTCATGACTTCTTTCAGACGATTCAATTTCGATATTTTTGACAGTTTCGTTATAGCTTCCTGTGACCCAAATATTTTTCAAGTTCACTGTTCTGATAATTTATAAAAATAATGTGCGTAATTTAATTTAATTTCAAGAAAGAAGATTTGATTAAAGTTTTGAATATTATTTAAAATTCGACCATTACCTATCTTAATTTCGTTTAATTGATTGATTTATTGATAAATGTAAAATAATCTAAAAGAATTCAATTCATAATTTAAGATTTAACATAATCATCAATTTCAAACATGTTTGAATTGAAATATCAATTAATTATACGCATGCGTGAATTGTACTTTCCTCAAGTCTTATATAATGTGATAAAATTATCGAAATTGAATATAAAAATTATCTGCTGTTGATTATAATGAATCACATTTTTAACATTGCCTCAGACAATATTCTTCTTATAAAGAAATTCTTTTTATTATCAAATTGTGTCTATTTAAGTATTTGCTTTATATAAATCATATAAATAATAAGTTCATTTAAACTAATAATTACTCTGTCAACTTTTTGTTGCTTTTCCTTCAAGTTTAACTGACATGGTCCTCCCTCTTTCTAAAAGACACTGGAAAATCTCCGACAATATGTGAGCACCACAATTACTTTATTATAACTAAAAATATTGATTAAAATTGCTATCTCGAGAGATAAGAAAAATTTGATGATGGTAATATCGTTTGAAATAGAATCTAGGAAGTGGTGCCCTCTTCTGCAGTATTTCAAATAGTAGGCAATAGTAGGATAAATTCCTTCTTTTTTTTTATTGCACAATCAGAACATTTCTTAAAAATCATCGCATATTTAAATTGTAATATCAAAACGTTTACCAGGCAAATTCGTTACATGACACCAGAATTTAAACACGATTTTATTGCATCCCTTGGAATACTTCATTTATAACTTTTCGCACCATATTTATTAAGAAAAAAAAAAATCCTCTAGATAATTATTCTTGCTATCGACTTTTCCTGAAAGCAGCTTTCTAAAGTTTTGCTCTCAAAATCCCCTTTTCGTGGATCACATTTCCCCATCATCTTATAATTAATTTTGTCCATGACACCCTAATAATTCTAACGAGCTGAACGTTACTTTATTCCATCGTCGTTCACAGCTTCTGTAATTTGGAATTTTTTTCCTCTGTATAATTAATCAATTTTTAACTAGAATTATGCGTACAGAGCGAAAAAATATCTAATTCAAATTTTTTTTAAGTAAAATGAAAATATTGAATTTTAAAGTCAGATTTTGAATTCTTCGTTTTATGCAAAAAGTATTGAAATTAAATATTTTTTCGCTCTGTACGCAATCTTATATTTGAAAAAAGATTAGCGCTACAGAGCGAAAAAGTATTTATCTATAATTTTTGTTGAGTAAATTGAAGAATGGAATTTTGAGCTTAACACTTGGGTCCAACGCCCTTAAGATTAGCTTTTTTAAGATTAGCCAAGTTTATTAATACATATTTTCATTTAAAGGTACCAAAGTGAGTTCGGATTCACAATGCCTAAGAGGAAGATTTTTTTAAATGACGTCAGAGTCCGAGGAATTGGAAAATCGGACATATTTGAAGAACCCACTCTACCTGTTTCTCAAAAACCACCTAAAGTAGAAAAGGTAAGTCCCAATTTTTTCTTCTGACCTTGTAAGAAAATTAAGATATCAAGAGAAAGTAAAATGAAGACCTCCTTCTGGCTGAAAAGTAATGGTTTTTTTTAGAGTAAATAGAAATGAATGATTATAATTTTAATTTAGTCAAGTTAGAGAGCTTCTAGGTAAAAATTGTGTAATTACAAACGCTTTCTATTTAAAACCACCTTAAAATTTCATACTCTACAATTTCATCATTTTACTCAATTTCAATTAAGGGTGTTGGAGCCAAGTTTTAATCTAAAAATTCGATTTCCTCATTTAACTCAACAAATATTAAATTTGGAATTTTTTCCCTTGGTATAATTAATCAATTTTTAACTAGAATTAGGCTTACAGAGCGAAAAAATATCTAATTCAAATATTTTTTAAGTAAAATGAAAATGTTCGATTTTGAAGTCAGATTTTGAATTCTTCGTTTTATGCAAAAAGTATCGAAATTAAATATTTTTTCGCTCTGTACGCAATCTTATATTTGAAAAAAGATTAGCGCTATAGAGCGAAAAAGTATTTATCTATAATTTTCGTTGAGTAAATTGAAGAATGGAATTTTGAGTTTAACACTTGGGTCCAACGCCCTTAAAAAATGAAATTACTTAGCTTTAATTTAAAAAATGTTTTGTTAAATCTAAAATCTATTTAGCATTGTCATCTTTTTCGTTCATAGACGAATACAATCGGAAAAATTTTGCTATCCTATCACGTTTGAATAAAATCATGATTCGATACAGATATAAGATGAAAGAGCTTCTTGTAACTTAGTACATTCCTTTTTCCTAGAAAATCGGCTTGTCCTTTGAGAACAAAATTTGAAACTCCATTTCAAGTGAATCTCAATGCTTAATCTCAATGGATTTATAAGCAATCTACTTACATTTGTACGAGGAAGCAATTAGAAAACATGGCGTACTTAGTAAAGTAAATTTTGAAAATGAGCTTTAGTTGTGAAATGCAGTTCTTGTTTAAGTTGTTAAAAATAACTTTTGTCTTGAAAATTAATATTTGCTTTCAAGAATTGGATTATTCTGAATCAAGTTTCAGGATGAAACAAAAATATTTGAATCAACACTAAAAAGTTCTTCAATCTTAAATTAATATTTCCTCATTGATTTTATATGAAAGAAATTTAAGCTATTTTTAATTTATCTCAAAGTGTCAACTTGACACTCAATTTTAAGGCTGATTAAGGGTTTTGGAGCCAAGTTCTAATCTAAAAATTCGATTTCTTCATTTTACACAACAAATATTAAATTTGGAATTTTTTCTCTTGGTATAATTAATACATTTTTAACTATAATTATGCGTACAGAGCGAGAAAATATCTAATTCAAATATTTTTTAAGTAAAATGAAAATATTGAATCCTGAAGTTAGATTTTGAATTCTTCGTTTTATGTAAAAAGTATCGAAATTAAATATTTTTTCGCTCTGTATGCAGTCTTATATTTGAAAAAAGAGTAGTTCTACAGAGCAAAAAAATATTTATCTGTAATTTTCGTTGAGTAAAATGGAGAATGTAATTTTGAGCTTAACACTTGTTGGGTCCAACACCCTTAAGGTGGCGAAATGAGAGACTGATGAGGGCTAATGATTTTTCAAACATATCTGTCTCAAATTAGAACTCCATGATAAGATACTTAATAATTCTGCATGCTAAAAGCTTTCGTGTTAAAAGCCTGCTTAATAATACACAAGCTTTAAAACGCCATTCTTAAATCACATAACACTTTTTCCCGTATTTTTTGTTCCTCCCATTTCTCATGCAAACAAGCCATAACAAAATCGTTTGAACCCCTCCCCCCTATGTTATGTAATTTGAAAAAATATTTCCATCACTGACTTATTACATAAAATTTATTTATATAAAATTATTTAGTAAAAAAATATCCATGAAAACATCTTTTAAAATCACTTGTAAGCTTTGAAATTCATAGAAATCTCGTATTGTTATGATTTGTAAAAAAATTACGTAAAAGTATCGCTGTAACATTTTTCTTCCCTCTTCCCACAAAAAAACTGTTACATAGTTTCTGTTAAATAGAAAAAAAATATATTGACACTGAGTTTGTATCATATGTATATTTTTTGTAAAAAGTACATATTTACACTAGTAAAAATTCTCAATATGTCACGTTTCTTCCTAGATTGCAACGCATTTTAGGGAAAACCTTGTATCTCTTCTATTTTAAAAAAGTGTGATTGGTTGATTCGACCTAATATTGAGGATCAATCAAAAATCGATATTTTGAAAATTGAGAAAAAAAATGTAATTATCAGTGTTCTCTTTTGCATATAGTGGACTCGTAAACCTTTAATTGAACAAGCCAACAGCGTGTTCAACTTTCGTGACGGTTTTGATAGGCCTTTGATATATCACGTCAGAGGAGATTGACAATATGGGAATATCTATGAAATCTGCTCCATCCTTTGTGAACGTTTAATGTTCTGACTGATAACCGTAATGCAACACTCGATGCGAGTTCCACGTGCAATTTATTTTTTTTTATTTTAGCTCTGTCATAATTTTACAGCAGCTAGTAGAAAATATACTTCAATAATCCAATTTAAATTTAAAATTAAAATTGATTTAAATTGAAAATTATCTGATGCATCAGAGTAAATTTCTCTTTTGTTCATTAACAAGAAAAGATCACTAGCGAATTTTTACACGAGTATTTTTATTAATTATTTCGAAGGCAAAATTCATTTTATTCTGAATGATTTGAAAAGATAATAGATAAATGGTACTCGTTAAACAACGAAACCTATTTCGAGATAAAATGAGTTTGACGCCCGAGCTTGCTTTTATCAGAGAAAAAAAATAAACTTACAGCCATTAGGAGATTAAACTTCATGTTCAAAGGTAATAGAACGGGCTTTAAGAACACAGAGTTTAAAGCGGCTTCTATTCCTTCTCTTAATTAAATTTTCTTGGAAGAATTTTCCAAACTACTTCAAAAAAATCATTAAGTTGTAACTTGTACGGTACTTTTACTTTTATTAATTTTGTACTGTAACTTAGCAGGATTTATTTGAAACTAGAAATATTCTTTTTAATTTTTAAGGAAACATTTTTTGTGAATATGACGGCTCAATGATGGAAATAATTCAGTTACTTTTTACAGATCACTCCATCGTTTTTATTTGATTTCTGAAAATATTTGCTCACAAAATATTCGTTTGCGTTGATACCGATTTTATATTTTTATTTCACCTTCCAATGAATTTTATTTTCTAGTATTAATTCCCACGTGCTTTTGCTTTTAATTCCTCGATGATATTTTTTCAACGAAGAATGAGCGCAAAATGCATGCAAATAGATCTGATTCTATTTATTCACCCTTTTCATTAATCAGATTCTCCGAAGCTTAAAAAGTTAATACCTACTCGAAATGACGGATTGACTATTTTGATCGTGCATCGATTATATACCTCCTCGTAATTTGATATAAGTAGGTACTTCTCGTTTGAGAGAGAAGTTTTAGATTTGAACGAGTTCAATAGAAGTAAAGATCCATCAGTTGGTCCTTGATCGTGTTTATTTCCTTTTTTTTTCGAATCGAAAAGAGCTTATGAAGAAAACATATTACGAATTGAGGGGTCTTTTAGTCAAAAAGAAAATTTAATTACTTATTTATTTTGCTCAAACACCCAGAAAACAGTTTCTTTCAATCAAAGAAATTTTATTATTGTTTTATGGTCAAAGAAACATTTCTTAGACTCAAACAAATCCTTTTTGAATTAAATAAACAGTTTCTTTAAATTAAAATAATTAAAAATAACTTTGTTTGTTTGTTTATTTTAATCACTCAAAGTAAAAATTTCTTTATATTAAAGAAAACTTATAATTATAATTATAATTATAAGTTTTCTTTAATATAAAGAAATTTTTACTTTGAGTGATTAAAATAAAAGTTTTGTTGATATTGAATTAAAATTTTAATTAGTATTATACTAATTAAGAGATTAATATTTGGGAGCTTTGCCCTAAATTTCGATCAAACTTCAAAGACTAAAAGTGAAATTTGATCCAAGTCTCCTAAATTAATATTTAAAGAAGGGGCGATGGTATGAATGAGACACTTTATCCGTTATATCCCTACAAGATAATTATGTATCACTTTGCTCTTATCAAAAGTAGTGAAATTAAAGTTAAATATGTAATTTTCTCTTTCGTTTAATTAAAACAGATTGTTTAATCAAGAAATTAATTAACATGATTAAAGTATAACAATAAATATTTAGAATATAGACCCATAAGAATTTTTTAATGCAAGTATGCTTTATTTCCCAGTTTTACATTCGTGATAATTATTTACTTTTAATTATTTATTTATTTATAACATTTAGAACGAATTCAAGAGATTTAAGTACATTTTAAGTGATGCTTCAAATCCCCTGGAATTTTTTAAAATTACATAAAATATCTTATTATCTTTTCAAATTCTCTGCAATTTTTGAACATCATTTATTTTGTAATTATTTTATTTTTATAAATTGTATTTAAATCTTTTTAAAACTTAAAATTCATGAAATTTCATAAAATATCTTGAAATCGTTTAAAATACATTGAAATCTATTCAAATTCTTTGAAATTCCATAAAATAACTTAAATATATATTTAAACCTCTTGAAATTCTTTAGAAACATTCTAAATTTCTTGAAATTGTTTAAAATATCTCAGAAAATATGAAAATTCATTAAAATCATAAAGATTTCTTGAAATCATTTTAAATTCATTGAAATTCATTAAAATCAGTGAAAATGTCTTCAAATCTCGTGAAATTAAATTATTATTTATTAAAAAATTATTTTTTACTCCTTAAACTTCTTTAAAATCACTTTTTAAAGGATTTATTCAACTTATTTATTTTCTCTTCAGCAGATTTCAGATGCATGAGTGGCAGGCCAGTAAAAGCTGAAAGCTTTCCACTTTTGTTATCTCAAAAAAAGAAAGGAGAAAATAAATGTAAAAAAAGGCATTGCAGGATTTAACAAGAAAAATTGTATTAACTAGATTTGCAAGATTAAATGACAGACGTAAAATCGTATAAATTATCTCATTGTCCCAATTTCACTACGCCAGGATTTTCTCTTTTTTTAAATAATTCGCTCTGCCTCTGTTTGTTTATATCAGAGTTAATTTGATCTCTTTCTCACTCACTCTCCCTTCTTCAGAATTAGTTCTTCGCGCATGTGCCGGAAATTCTCTGCTATCCGCGGGAACCTACAATGGTTCCGTTCAGTTTACTCTTAACTTCCTTTGCCAAAGTTTCATACGGGTTTCGGGGTTGCAATGTTACATCGGTACATCTTAATTATTTTTAATAGAAACAAATTAAACTTTGATAATTAGTTTAAAAGAAAACGAATTGCAGTTGATGAAGAGTTTATAGAAATGTAAAGAAAGAGTGATAAGAGAATATGGAAAGAAGGATAGTTTCGATTGTCAATTTAAACTTCGGCCCTTCAAAAGTTTTTCGATATAAGAGTGTTATATATAGGGACAAAATGTAGAGTGTGATAAAAACTTTGTTTTTTTTTGTGGACTCAAGATCTGGGAAACATCCTTTCGGTTCCTCTACTTGAGGAATTTGTATAATGTACATGTAATAGTGGTAAGTGAAAATATCGATTGGGAAATTGAACTTATTCTTAGATTTCTCAGTACGTAATTATTAGAATCAATATTACTGATTTAATGTTAAAAAAATGTAAAAAGAATGTAGAATTATTTTTAAAAATAACTTAATTGATCGGTTGTATGTTGGTAAATTTGTAATACAACTTTCTAAGCAATTATCCGGATGAAGACAATTGCAGATAAATTTTTCATCTGTAATTCTACCAATAATCATAATTCTAAGCTCATGTCTGTCGAATCGATTGACTTATACTTTTATTATATTTTATTGAGGAATAACAAAGTTATGGTCACTTGAATATTGAAAAATTAAAATTTACATGAATTAATATTATAAAAAAACGAGGACCAAAAAATTATACAAATGAAAGTAAAGAAAAACACCCGAAATCAAATTCGCACCTAGTAATAAATATTTATGGTTGATAAGGAAGTTTATTTAATATTTTTAAAGAAATGATCAACTTATGAAGATGAATTAATATAGATGATTGAGGTAAACAAATAAAGAAAAATAGATTGTCCAAAAGCTAAAAGATTGCTAATTTCTTAAATTTTTGTACACACCCTAAAGATGGGTTGACACTCTGAAGATTAGATTCATTTTATCTCTGTTGTTCCTTCGATTAAATTAAATTGGTTCCGTTACTTTGCGAAGAGACATGATGAGTTGTAGGGGTGTAATTAATTTACGAGTTTACACCATGCTAGCAAGTCTGGATCGATTTCAATTGTGCCTAAACAATCCAAGAGGATTAGAAATTCAAGTTTTTCTTATTGACGAACTACGACCCCTAAATTAACAACATATGATTTTCTTCCCCTTGAAATTTTCCAACTTTGCGTGATTGTATTTGTAAATTAGGAAATCGAAACACTTCATGAAGAAATTACTACAAAACTGGGTTATCGCTATTTATATATAATTGAAGCGAAGAGAAGTTTTAAAACATTGTTGTAAATTTTAAATAAGTAATGAATTTATTATATTTTAATATATTTTAATATATTAAAATATTTTCGTATATTTGAATATATTTTAATATTTTCCCTCCATTTCAATTTCTTCAGCAGTTCACATTAAATTGCAGTTGAATGTCGAAATGCACTTACAGAAGTCACAACAGTTACTGCAAATCGTAGAAGCTTCTTTATGTATCGCCCTCCCAGTAAAATATTACTTCCCTCGTATTTCAAAAATCATTCCACGTCACATTCTAGTCCATAGTATTGATCTATTCTGTAGCAAGGATTAAAATATGATAAGGAAATCAATTTAAAATAAAAATGCAACCTATGATTGCATTTTTTCAGTAACTTTAACGATTTCCTACTTATATAGTTGATCTGATATAATTATGAAATGGTTTGAAGTAAATGCCATGAGTTTACAAGTATTTCTAACAAAAAAAATTATTATACCGTTCCATACGTTTAAATGATTGAAGAAGGGATAAAAACGACCTAAAAGTGCTGTCCTCAGTCTAATCCACCCTAATAATACATCGTAATATGCACATAAATAATAAATAATAAAAGCCTGTCCGAAATGCCTGGACATCATTTTCTGATGACAATAAGGATTCAAAACAATAAATTGATCGAAGACAGAGCGTCACATGCATTATACGACTTAGGCTTACGAGATTCAGAAGGAACTCTAATCCAAGGGTTTATAAATAAAAAAACAAATCCGAAAATATCTGAAAATAATACTGGAATATTGCTAAAATATCAGCAAAGAGAAAAATTTTTAAATAGCAATACTAGTAATAAAAACAACGAAATATAAAATCAAATACTATAATAATGATAATATTATATAATATTATATAATGAAATATTATCTCTACAATTATTTTTCAAATTTCCAATTGTGTCTATTAAAAGAAACACTTTATGTCAAATATTAAATGTTTTGAAAGCTTATCTTGTAATTTAAGTAACTTGTCTAATTTTGTGCCCACAGCACATGAAGTGAAACTTGATTTACCCCATTCCACAATGCAGTGGTTACGAACTTTCTATAACTATCCCTTATACATACGAGAAATGTGTGTATAAAGTTCTAAACATATTTTCAAGCTGTCACTAAAGTGAGAAACATCCAGTTCATGTATAGACATGAACGAACATATATAACGTCTCTTCCGAAGATTGCAAGTGACTAAGAGATCAAACTTTTATATACGAAAAGAAAATACGTTTTCATTGTCAAAAACAAGAACTGTGTCACAAAATGGAAAAATATCATTTATACATTTCTGAGTGGCGAAATGTTTTCTTTGATAATGGATCAAATAAATAAATATCTTTCTTTATAGATAATTATTTCTTTTACGGTTTCTCGGTCAAGTCGACAGCCTGCACTTAAATAAAATTGAGTATATATAAATAAAATTGAGTATATACAAATAAAATAGAGTACATATAAATAAAATCGAGCACATGCTCACAAAGCTATAGAAAAAAATTCTTGGAAGTCAACACTGCATACTAAGTATGTAGTGTTTGAGTACAAAATCGTTGAGTTTGTTTTTGCTATACCCTGTGAGTTTAAGAACTTATGCTTGCGGTACCAGTAAAATATATATGTATACATGACGAAGCTACATGGTTTTGAGTTTATTAGAGTGATCTACATCATAATCATGTACTGGTCAAATTTGCAAAGCTGCATCAAAGTTACGATATATATCATCTCTAAACAGCAAACCAGACCTTTCGTAGTTATAAAGTCCAATATAATTGATCCCGTTAGCTGCAGAGGCTCAGAATATGTTTGCATGTTAGCATGTTTCCTACTTTCCGAGTATACATATATATCTATATCATATAACGAAGGTAATTCGTGAGATTTTCCTTTTAAAAAATTCGCTATTCTCACAAAAAATTCTTGATTGTGAGTGATATGATGAAAGGAGGGTTGGTTTTTTCCTCTGAATTTTTTCTCACCTATTTTCTGAGGTTGCTGAATTTCTGAATACAGATCAAGATTCAGGGAAAGGCAACTCTTACGTTCTTAAATAAGATATATCCGACCTAAATTGAAATATTAAAGGATATATCTCTTTTTACATGTTTCAATGTTGAACTTCAATTTTTTAGCACTAATATTTTTATCATCTCCAGCAGCAAGTGTTTCTTATTTCAATTTTTCTTTCGACAAAAGAAAGAAAATCTTGAAAGATAGAAGGGAGATTTGCAAGTGAATTGTCCCTCCAAAAGACTAAAAGAATCTGATCCTCGCAATTTTTTATCAAGAATTATACCAATGAATCGCTTACTTGCTGAAGATGAGGGTTTTGACTGAGAATGATTACTTTTCACGAGCTAAACATGAAACTTGGTTTGAGACTCGGTTATGATATGTCTTCTTATTAAGAACGCTGCATGATACCGTGTCAAGAAAGTGCCATTTTTCTTATGCATAGCAATCATTTCTTATAAGCGGATGAAAAAAAAAGGGGAAATAAAAGTTCAAAAAGAAGATATGTTGTAAAATCTTTTTTCATTGTGCTGATACAACTACAGTACTCTATAATCATTAAATGATAATTATTAATCCCCATAGGTACATCGTTGATGTATTTCAGAAGGCTTAAAATTGAATAGTGATTGATTATTTCAATTCAATGAGCGAAATTTGATTGCGCGTTTAGTTATCAATCTAATGCAAGTGGCTTGCTGATATAACAGTGTCTAAATCGTGGATTGATTAATGTTGTTGTGCCCATTGCAAGAGCTGCGCCCTAATATAGTTTTACACTTGCGCCCTTAATAACTCGGAGCATGTTGTTAGAAAACGATCGATATTAGTTTCTGATCACGTGATATATAATATCCCATGAACTGTAGCAAAAATAATTTGTTAATTAAAATATAATTAAACAAAAAGGGTCATTTATATAATAATTCAATTTTTAAATTAGTCTTCAGGATTATGGATCGAACCCGAAAGTAGATACGCCTACGAGATAAAAATGAAGGATATTATTACCCAGTAGAAAATTTCTCATGACAATAATTAGAAAATCCTTTTAAAACATAATTACTTAACTACTTGGTGCTTCTTAATATTTATGATCAATCAATTAGTTATATATTATCTAAAAGGAACATCTTTTTTCCTTTTTTTTCCGAATGTGAAAAAATACCGAGATTTGAAATTTTGGTAATTTTTTATTTTGTACATTCTGTGGATTTTGGTTTTTCGGTAAAAAGATGTAAATTCAAAATATTTTGTAATCAAGAAACAAAAACTGATCCTGTTATTCATTCTTCGTTTAGTCAATCTGTGCAAACTATTTGCAACTTGATAAATTAATTAATTATTCCCGGTTTATGAAAGTTTCTTCTGATTAAGGTTTTCTATCCTCAGGGATTTGTAATGCACTATCCATCCATACTATAACTTCCAAACTTTTGTATCCATAAAGTTGACGGGAAAAAATTTAATGTCTGGGGATAAAGTTGAGATTCAAATCGAAATTTATTTAGATATGTAGAAATATAAGATTAATTTAGAAGAAATGATAACAGTAGTTCGGTATTCCAATCCCCACGGCAATTAAAGAAGATTTGTCAGTGTGGTTTTAATATTTTAATTTCATAGCTGGAGAAAGTTCAGTAATCAGAAAGTTGGTAATTATAGATGTCAAATTATCAACAGTCAAAGGAAATGGGGTAGAAATAAAATAACGAACATAAAATAATCCATGAGAAGTTAGACACCTTCTCATTGACGTTGATCAAGTTATTAAGTAAGTTATAACAACTTTTGCAGATATAAGTAATCAAGAAAGCTTCACAAGCAGAATAGTGTTTGCATAGTACACAAGAGACATAAAATTTCCGATAAACGGAATATCATCGGAAATTTTATAATTTATCACCTAGTACATACATAAAGTTGAAACCAATATTAAATAAAAAGTTAATTTCAAACTTTTTCGTTCGTGAAATGAGTGACGAAAATAAATTTTTTACTTGCTACTTCCTCGAACTAATATTTCTTTCAATTTATTTTATTTTTAGATTCAGCACCATTTTCCTAAGAAGCTTAAGCCATGGAGGACGTACATGTCACTTCAGCGTTGAGCTCGTCTGAAAGCGATGATGACCGTTATAACAATACCTTGGAGATGGATCAGATGACAGAGATCTTCCGAGGATTTTACGAAAATTTCAATAACGAGACAAATTATTTATTGATCACTCTCTACATACCAGTCATTATCTTCGCCGTGACGGCCAATATTCTCGTCATAGTGGTCGTGTTCAAGTACCACTACATGCGAAGGTATTTATGCATAATTATTTATGCACTAACATTATTTGTATAAGATTTATGCCAGCTATATATAATTTATACAAACTAGCAAACTAACACGCGCGCGATTATTTATTTTACTTCTTACATATCGAGTCATTCAAAAAGCACTGAAATGTCGCTGATTCAAATTTAGAGATTACATTTGAAACAACAATTTATGAGAGATTTTAGCAGAGAGAAATTTCAAAAGCTTTCTAGGAATTTTAATGGATTTTAATGGAATTCATAATATTTTCAGAGATTTTTTAAAGCTAGGGAATTTTAAGGGATTTGAAATGTTTTAAAATTTTGAGGAAAATTATGAGGTTTCTAAGAATTTTAAGAGATTTCAACGAATTTTAAGCGAATTTCTAATTTTTTCGTGAAATTTCGAGGAATATTAAGCAAATTCAAAAGATTTTTATGATTCTTTAAAGATTTTGTGGAATTTAATGAGATTTCTAATAATTTTAATGAATTTAAAACGATTAAAAAGGGATTTTAAGGTTTTATCGTAGAATTCAAAGCATTTCAAGAAGTTTCTGGGAATTTTAAGAGATTTTAAAAGGTTTCAGAGAATTTTAAGGGACTTTAAGAAATTTTAAATTTTGTCATAAAATTTCCAGGAATTTAAAAAAAATTCAAGAGATTTTATGAGATTTTGAGGATTTCTAAGAATTTTTAGATATTTTCACAAATTTTAACAAATTTCAAGAGGTTTCTAAGAATATTTTAAGAGATTTTAATGAATTTTGAAGGATTTCGAAGTTTTTTGTAAAATTTTAAGAGATGAGTAAATTTTTAACAAACATAAATTATGAACATTTTATTTATTGAAGTTAATTAAACCTGAATTATCTCTTTAAAGCTAATTCAACTTGAACTAACGTAATCATAAAATTGGGGTAATATCTCTCTTTAATGTGTGCAAATGAGATCAGGTACGCTAAGGGAGGAAATAAGTAATTAGGTCAATTTTGACAATTTGGATTTCCGGATTGCTGTAAATATTATAGCAGATCGCGCTTTAAATGCGAGTTGTTAGCTTCTTCCAACCTTTTCGAATCGATTGAATAATGCACGTTTACATCTACTTTTATCTCGTAAAATAAAGTGTGACACACAATTCGAATCAATTATGTCTGAATAAAAATGGAAACTCCGGATAAAACGAAAGTGGACAAGATAATTATTTTAGGATTAAATTTGATGGACAGTATATTACTTTGGAAAAAAGGGTAGAGGCATTGTAATCATTATAGGCTTTTTATATAGACAGAGACATGACACATGAGACACCTCTTACTTTTCTGGATTGTGTATGTAATGAATGGAAAAAACTTGTGTTTAAAAAATTGTATGTCATTTGATATCCATGCTAATGATATAAACTTTAACAGGAAGAGTTTTACAGTGTGCCATTTTTTGTGGAGATTCGAGAGTAAATGACCTTAAAACTCATCGTTGGATTCTAAATATAATCTGTGTCTGAAAATTTGTGAAAACAGATATCGAAAAGAGCTTATAGCCTTAACTTTGCTTTCTTCCCTTTGTTTTCGATTACATGCCAATTCTGAAAAAGAGAAACGAAACTCAATAAATCCGCATATCGTGTTTTAATGCTTCTGTTAGAAATAAAAAATTTCAATATGTAAATACAGCATCATGATGCTTTTCTGTCAAAAAATCAATTTCAGCATTGCGAAATGCGACTGATGCGTTATTTTTATTGCAAATGATGATGTTATTACAAAATTGCATTAATATCACAAGAGATGTATAATTGAGAGCAAAATAGTTCGAACCACGTACTTAATTGTAGCGCACTGTTAATTTCACTTCAATTGTTAATTTACATCCCTTCAATTTGATTCTCTCTAAACCTGAATTAATAAAAAGTCGGCCACTAATTTACTTGAGGGAAAATTTTCACAAATGATTAGTTGTATTTCACTATTTTATATAATAGTTTTCAACTCTTGGCTAAAGTAAATAAAATTAATGACCGATTTTCACTAATTCAGGTTTAGCGAGTTTCATGTATTTATTTAGTACTTAGTAGTAATAGAAACTTGTATATACATGCAAAGCTATATTTGTTACCAAGGTTTGCAAACGGAATCCTGTCAAGTGATAAACAACCCTTAATTACTCGACTACGGTCGATTGTTTAATTGCTATTGCTTCTGCGATGTCGTCGCAGTAATTGCCTCTTCTGAGATATTTTCTTCTCTAATCACAGAAGATCTTCATTTGATGACGTCGTATTCCTCGCAAAGAAAAAATAAACTAAAACACAACTTCCTTTGAAGTAACCAAAGGGTATATCTTATATTTCCATGAGACGATTTTCATAAAAATTACTTTTACCTCGGAAAATAAAAATATTTTTTGTAGATTCTTATGCTAGAGCTTTTCTCGCAAAAAAGCATGCTTCAGAAAATTCTCCAATGAAGCACTGCAGAAAAATGAATCGACAATTATGAAAAAAATGTTTTTTTTCGTTATTTATTGTCTAGTTGGTGCAGCGTGTAAATGGTAGTGGAATTTTGCTATTCTGTGAACTAAATTGGAGTTTTTTATCTGTTTATTTTACAGAGCAAAGTTTTGTAACAGTTGGAGAGAATTCATCGGCTGTAGTGTAAACTTGCTGAATCCCCCGTTTAATCAAGTACTGACCTCCATTAATCGGCGCGAAAGGTCGACAGTGGGTGGTTTTCCGAATTTTTCTTTCTGTGATACTGTTTATATTCTATTGTTATCATTTATCCATTATTATGAATTATTATCTCATTTGGAAATTTCTAATACTGAAAAGTAAACATAAATAATCAACAGACTTCCTTGAAACTTCGAGAACCGACTAACTTTTCTGTATCATACATTTAATATAAAGCCAGTGCAGAAGAAAATTGTGACACTTCTGTGTCATGTACGTTATTATTTTATACGTTAGTCCATATTGCAGTATTCGATTTATTTTGAAATGAAATACTGTATTTTTAATAGAAAAAATTGTACGATCTTTATACAATTATCAGCGATAATATCAACTTTCTTCCTTACTTTTTCTCTTAGCAATTCTTTGATATTTTTCTCTCTATATTTTTCCATTTTTCCATTAGACGAGAGTGAAGCTATTTTTCTGAGGAAAAAAAAAAGTAAAAATATATTTTCTTTTAATATTGATAGAAATTAGCGTATAAATAAAATCACATTCGAGGGATTATGAACACGTGCACCTTGACGAACTGCTGTTTTAATTCGGTGTCCGTTTCTGGTCTGACAGCTCTGATATGCTAAAACGAGTAATTGCCAATTCAAAAGGGGGAAACGACGCGCGAGACAAATCGGTGCCTGTTTCTATAGCCTGCGCTCTATATACAACGGAATTCAATCAAACAAACTGAAATGACTGAAGAGAATTTAACAAGGAAGTTTTCTTATTGATTAAGTGATATGCATTTTAAAATCAAATTTAGATTATTTATTTTCTCCCCAACTGTCTCGTTGTTTGCTTCCTTTTTAAATTTTCCAATCGACTTTTGTTTTCTTGATTAGTAATCAGTGAAATTAATTATTATAACTCTTTTCCAAAAGTGCAAAATTAAAATATCTGTGTGAAATTTTTATATAATATAAAAATGACCTTTATCCAATTTGAGACGAAAATAAAATTGTAATCTTTGATATAAATAAGTCATGTCGCATCGAGGCAATCGACTGATAGAATTGTAGTTTGGAAGGTCAAGACGTCGTGCTCCTCAGGTTTTAATGAAGATGTCTTTTATTGGAAACCCTGCAGATATATATTATTATTAGCACAACCATTTTACTTTTATTTTTTATTTCTAAATTTATTAATTATGCTTTTATAACTATATATTAGCAACTCCTTTTGCTGAAAAGACTCAGAGGATTCTAAATAATTTCAAATTAAAGGATTTAAATATTTTAAAGGGATTTCAAATGTTTCAGAGTTTTTAATTTTTGAAATGTAAAAACTTGTAATTTCCTTGCCTATACATTTCAGGAATCTTAATAAGTTCCATAAATTTATTTAAAATTCCTTTATTAAAATCCTACAAAATCTAGTGAAATTCCTTTAAATTTCGTAAAATCACTTGATATTCCTTGATTTTCATTAAAATTCTATGAAATCTCATTAAGTCTCTTAAAATTCATGAAAATCCAATAAAATTTCGTTAAATGCCTTGAATTCGTTAAAAGTCCTTAAAATTACTTAAAATTCCACAAAATATCGTCAAATTCCTTAAAATTACATAAAATCTCATGAATTCGATGAAATCTTATTAAATCCCGTGAAATGACTTAAAAGTTCCTGAAATTATTTAAAATTCCAAAAAATACCGTAAAATTCCTTAAAATGATATAAAATCCTATGAAATTCGATGAAATCTTATTAAATCCCTTGAAATGCCTTAATAGTTCCTGAAATTACTTAAAATTCTACACAATATATCGTTAAATTTTTTTAAATGACTTAAAATACCATGAAATCTCATGAAATTCCCTTAAATTTCGTAAAATACCTTGAATCCGTTAAAATCCTTAAAATTACTTAATATCCCATGAAATTCCATGGGATCTTATTAAGCTCCTTAAAATACCTGAAAATACAATGAAATTTCGTAAAATCTCTTACAAGTTTCTAAAAATATATAAATTTCCACAAAATATCGATAAAATATTTAAAATTGCTTAAAATCCCATGAAATCCCTTTAAATACTTCAAAATTCCTAAACATTAAATGAAATTTCACCAAATACCTTTACATTTTAAATTCCATAAACCCGCATTAACTAGTAAAATCCCTTAAACATTCCGAAAATCACAATGAATTTCAAAAAATCCCTTGAAATACCATGAAATCCTTCAATATTTCCAAAATTTCAATAAATTTCGAAACAATGTGTTGGATATTTTCAAAATATATGGTAACATCGCTTTTTTAAATAGGATTTTGATTTAATTAAGAAAATAAAAGCAAATACTGCCTATTATTGGCCCAGAATCCAATTGAATTGAATGTTCTCCAGGATTATTCTATAATACGCTTATCAGTCGATAAATATTATTAACGAAACCTACTTTTATAAAGATTAGATTTCAAGGCTACGTAATTACCATTTTACATATTATAATAATATTTATTATTTAAATCAACGTAAAGAAATATTCTATAGAACTCAGAGTAATAAATTGTGTTCATAAATAAAATCGCGTGGGTTATTGTGAAGAAAAGCATTCATTAATGTCTGACTGAAAAGGAGTGTTACTACTGACGCGAAAGGTTGACGACATAGTCTAACACAAATGAATATAATAACATTATTACATTCATTCAAAACATCTTTTTTCGATTCAGCTCACAAGATTATAATGCCAAAAACTCAATTTGAAAAATGATGATTTATTTATAAGCTTCTATTTACAAAGGCCATTCCTCCCGTTCTTCAAGAATAAAGCATGATATTTTTCTGATTTACGTTGCATAGTAAAAATTAAAACAGAAATACAGTCTGTTACAAATTCCTTCTTCTTGAATAATCATTTAGATTATTGAATTTAAATAAATTGTTACCTGGAGGTAAATTAATCAATCGAATACAATTGTGTCCAGCTCCATTGAAGTAGAGACAATAAGTTTTTCAATTCGATTAATTTCTTGTGGAAATGAAAGGAATTAAATGAACCTGCTCATTCTCTATTTTTACTTGTTAGGGAGAAATAAAATTCTGTTGAATTCACTGCAATTTAATTTTAGACGCATAAATATATTAATAATATAAATATCAAGCAGAAACTACTAATTCTGTTTCAGTGTGACGAACTACTTCGTGGTGAATTTGTCGATTGCTGATCTTTTAGTGACCATGATCTGCATGCCCATGGCTGTGAGTCAAGCGGTTTCCATTATATGGGCCTACGGTGAAATCATGTGCAAGCTCTTCTTCTATCTTCAAGGTATGTTTAGACACATCCACGAGACTGAACCTTGACCCAAACAAGCCATTGATTTCAAAGTCAGCCGATTGTCAAGAAAATAAGGTAAAACGTATGTATACGTTTTATCTTTTATAGTAAACTCAGGAAATTGTTTTTGTCTTCCCGACTCCAGACACGCAACAGATCTCATATCAATGCGAGGCCAACGAAGGCATTTCTATTCATTCCCTTTTTTTTATTTTGGTTTCGCTTTCCTTTTATCCTCTAAATTGCTGTTTAACATTACGGAAGGAAATAAACTTTATTACATTCTCAGAACGTTTGATATGATGTTTTTAAACCAGTTTATGATAATTAAATTAAATTTCCACTTTAAACTGGTTGACGAAAATAGATCTCATAACTGAAACTGACTTTTATAACACCTGAAATTCTTGTAGCGACGTTCATTTACGGAAAATGTCCCCAGGCTACATTCCAAACAAGTATTACATTTTTATATCATATGTACCCTTCGTAATTTGTAATCGAATCAGAAAAGGGGAGAATTCTCGAATGTATAGCGAGCCTAGGAAAGTGATAAGGAATTGTGAGCCATACATAAAACATAGAGCACGGTTCCCATCGGCATCTTAAATAAAGTGACCAGCGACCTCTCGATGCCCTTACTGGGAATATATGAGAGTTTTGGCCACCTTTATCCATTTTCCTATACTCATTTTAACTGAAAAACAATATTCTGCCCTAACTGATGCAAATTCTACACTTTCAATTTTAAATATTTAGAAATGAAGCTTTTTATAGATCTGGATGTTTAAACAATTAAGCAGATTCCGAATGTTATGCTTTTTATGAAAACATAAAGTGAAATAAATCTTGACTTAGAATCACTTAAAATACATATATATGTTGTTGAGTAAAACAACATTTTTCCTTATGTATGCATAGATAATTCATTTATGTAGAAATTTTGAAACTGTTTCGGGCCATAAAAATGGTCATATAAAGAAGCCATAAATGTGATGCGAAATCATTGTACTGTTTTATGTGAACATAACTTTGTACACTTTATATGCTGAGATTTATTATATTAGAATCCTCCAACAAATGCCGATAAAACTATATTTCAACAAATACTTAAATGCAAAAAAGCAATATACAATTTGCAATTTTCTCTTTTATGAATTTATTTTATATTCACACACATCACTTATTTATCCTCGATTTTTTATCTTGTATGAGTTTTTGATTAATTCTTCGCTGGTAATTATTACATGATTAAAAATATACAGAAACCTATATTTTTATCTCACATCATATACATAATTTCCTGCTCACGTCTTCCATTCATTTTATATTACTGAGAACATTTTTGCTCTAATAATATACTGTTTATTTACTACTGACGTATTATAGTAAAGTCGTCAGCTTCAATACAAAAAATAACTGAATAGTTGTATGATTACAACTTGTTTGTTATTTTCATGCAGTAACTGCAGCTTTGAATGTAATAATTCTAAGAAGAGACGAGATATTTTATTAAATTGCCATAAAATGGTTTTGAAAATAACTTTCTTCTGATTTGTTTACTTTTGAACTCAAAAGAGGAGGAAAAATTAAAGAAGTTTCCATCTGTGAGTCATAAGTTAGAGGTTGTAAAAGCTGCAGTTTGAAACTTTGAGTAGAGTTTATATTTATGTCTCTCTCTCGATCTGAATAAGTAAAAAATTGCTAATGAAATAGTGCTGTGAAATAGCTAGTGAAGTAGTGCGTTTAATAATTAATTTTAGTAATCTTCTTCACTATAAATTAGTTATAAACTACTAATTCACAGTAAAAAACTACTAACTCATTTAGTAAGGGTAAATAAATAATAAATAATAATTAAATCAATGAATAACTCTGGCAAAAGTTTCGGATTGAAAGCTTGGATTAATTCTGATTAATTCGGATTGACCGGATTCATTCGGATTAAAAGTTCGGATTGATTTTGAATGGACCTCTAATTAATTCGGATTGAAAACTTCCTTCGGATTAGATCGGAATAAAATTGTTTGGTTCGGATACAAATTTCGGAATGATTCGGAAAATTTCTGATTGGAAACTTAAATTTGTGGAATTTTAAAGGATTTTAAAAGGCTTGTAAGAATGTTAAGAAATTTGGATTTTTTAAAAGTGATTTCAAGGCATTTGATTGAAATTTTAAAGAATCTCACAATATTTTTATGATTTATAAAATATTTTATAGAATTTTATGGAATTTCAAGAGGTTTTCAAGAATTTTAAGAGATCTTTACGTTTTTTACGAGATTTCAAAGTTTTTCGTGAAATTGTAAAGAATTTTAAGTAGCTTGTAAAAATTTAAAGAAATTTTGACATTTTTATAATGATTTTACGGAACTTAAATATTCTTTGTGGAATTAAAAAAAATTTCAAAAATTATTTTTGATTTTTAAAGGATTTTGTGAGGTTTTTGTTTCCAAGAATTTTTATTTAGAGATTTTAATGTATTTTAGGGAATTTCAAAGTTCCTTATTGAATTTTAAAGGATTTCACAAGATTTTTATTATTCGTAAAAGATTTTGTGAAATTGTAAAGGATTTCATGTAATTTTAATAGATTTTAAAGAATTTATGGCATTTTATAGGATTTTAAATATTATACTGAAATTTTAAGGAATTTAAAGATGTTTCTAGGAATTTAAAAAGATTTCAGCGAATTTTAAAGGATTTTTATAAGTTTCCAACAATTTTAAGAGATTTTGACGCATTTTAAGAGATATTGAAGTTCTTCGTGGAATTTTGGAATGTTTCAAGAGATTTTAAAAAGATTTTATAGAATTTTGAAGAATTGCAGGAAATTTTAAGAGATTTTTAGGAATTTAAAAATATTGTAAAGTTTTTTCGAGCGATTTAAAAGATTTCAAATCAGGGAAATGAAAAAATGGAATCTTATGGCCACCCTGTATTAATTCAGATTGCATGGAAAAAAGAAAATGGCTGAATTTACCATTTAAAATAGTTAACATGCGCTCTGAACGCATTCTTCCTGGAATTTAGTAACTTTCGCAATGAAAAAACGGGGTTTGCAATTTTCTTAGAAAAAATTACAATTGCTGTTATTTGTCACCAATGTACTCTAAGAACTATATATATATGCTTACTTTAAAAGCTTCCCATTTCCTAGGATTCGTCTTTCAAATGACTCCTTAAAGTAGAGAAATCCATCTGAATTTGTTCAAGTCGTAATGCAGAAAGACTAGTAGAATCGAGAATATATGTAGATACATATATTTTACATATTACTTTAATATTTAATGAATTTTGATCTCATTTACTATTCTAATGAAAATTTGTTATTTGTTTACAGGTGTTGCAGTAGCAGCTTCAGTTTTCACGATCACTGCAATGAGTATTGATAGATATCTAGCAATCAGAAGTCCCATCGCATTTCGAAGAGTCTTTAACAGAAAGAGTACAATTATAGTGATCATTGCCCTGTGGGCAGTCTCCTTAACAATCTTCGCACCTATTTTGAGAGCAGTAAGTGTGCATAATTTTCTCCTGAATAATAAAAAATAACTGGAAAGTTTAATTGGCGCACAAGCTAATTCAAAGTTTTCCCTTGAAAGAAAAGAGAAAAACTTGCGTGTATTGAGTAGAAAGAAACTCTTATTGTCAGCAAAATTTTAGAACTAACGATCCAGCAACTAAAGGGCACTCGAGTGTTAGAAAGATGATTAACACGTCTTCCCATACCCTTAAACTTTCTACGTCATTTTAACATCCTAGGCACGTTTTATGTACTAGAACAAGGCATCTGTGTTAGTTGCCCACGTACTTTACCTTTAACTTCTACTATATTTGCTCATCAGAAAAATCAAGAAACTTTTACAAGAAATAGAATTTGGAAATTTTTCTCTAACAAGATTCACCACACAATTTAAAATTTATCTAGTCCCTATCTTTTTCGAATCATTTTTAATAGATCTGGAAAAGTTCCAGAAAATAAGGGGAGATTGGATGCAATTTTGAAAAGTATGTCGATCCAAACATACGACTGTTATATTCTCTGATATTTATTGGACCATTGAGATCTCCCCAAGCACTCTATCTTGATGGGATTTTTTGATATTGCCATTTTTGATTTTAAATTCATTGTTTCAATGATTTGATAAAAGTAATCTGTATTTAAAAAATAAGCAAGTTTAAAATTCGATAAAGAAAGAGAGCTTTTTTTAGGTCACTCTTCAGAGTCCGATAACTGACCTGGACAACATAACACTCGTTGGCCGGTGGGCCAATGAAAATGATGTTCAAACATTAAAACCACCGCAGTTTTATGTTTGCTCGGAAGATTTCAAATCCTTGGGTATTCACGCTCATATTTTTGGGGCCGCCTGTTTCGTGCTTGTTTATGCTATACCTGGTGAGTTGAAAATAACTCAGTTAATCTGTTTGAATATTGATATAAAATACACTTTATATCACATCATTTATATCACATCAGGTTTTATCGTCATCATGGCCTACTCGATGATGGGTCGAACTCTTTGCGCAAGAAAACCACCCTTTGATTGCGATAGTATCGAGGGTAGTGCCAGCTCGCAACAGGTTAGTTGAAACTTATGTTCGAAAAGAAAAGAAAATTCTTTGCCGTAGATTTCATCAGCAAATAAAGAGAATCGAATTATCGGGAAAAAACCTTCTATGGAAGGTTTTTTTTCTGTATTGTTGGTTTTTTTTTAAGAAATTATTTTCCATCCATGAAAGAAAATCTCGGTTATATTAAAGTAATGAAAAAAATTATTTTCGCGAGCTTTTCTTACGACTGCTATAATTTAGTACAACTGATTTATGATATTTTGCGCGTTCGTGCAAAATATTTCTTACCCATGCGTAAGAAAATTCAGTCAAGATTAATCGTGGAAAATAATTCACTCACTTGAACAAAAAAGATAAGAAAATGCTTTCTCAAGTAATGTGACTTTGTACATGTACAATGCGTAAATCGATTTTCATGTCAAGAATATTTTAATTTAAAAAAAAAAAAAGATGAAATTTATTCATCTGAGGACTTTATTTTATAAGTTTAAATTTTTGCATACCTCCAGTAAATTTACTTGCACTTTATTTAAGCTTCAGTGCTAATATTGATCAATGTTAACAAGATCTTAGGATTAGTTATGCGAATTAATTACTTTGCCAAGAAGGATGCACGGCTTAGTAGAGCGTAAACTTACACGTCCTGTCGCTTTGCTTCATTAGAGAGCATTCATAGTTGACGCTTCGAATAAAAATTATAAACTTCAGAACTCTTTGATTTTGACCAGCGCGAGCGAAAAAATCCATCCTTTTTTTCATCAACGTCAAAGACAGGAAATTATAGCCTTAAAATCATTAGAAATCTCATCAAATTCCATGAAATTCTTATTAACAATTCTACAAAATCTTTTAAAAATCAGAAAAATCTCTTGAAATCTTTTTAAAATTATTAGAAATGTTATAAAAATCCAGCAAATCCATAAAAATTCCACAATATCTTTTTAAAAATAGAAAAATTTCTTGAAAGCCCTTAAAAAATTTACGGCCTTTGAAATCCTTTTAATTTCTACTAAATTTTTTAAAAATCGTAAAAATCTCTTGAATTCTCTCCATAAAATTCCCTGACAAACTTTAAAATCTCTTAAAAATTCTAGAAAATTCTTTAAATTTTACGGTAACATTTAAAATCCCTTTAAATATCTTTAAAATTCGTTAAAAGTATTAGAAATCTCATCAAATTCCATGAAATCCTTTAAAATTTCACAAAATCTTTTAAAGATCGGAAAAATCTCTTGAAATTACTTAAAATTATTAGAAATTTCATAAAATTCCTTAAAACTGCTTAAAACTCCTACAAACCTTGTGAAATTCCTTAAAATTTCAAGAAAACATTAAAAATCGCTTCGATTCATTGAAATCTTTTAAAAACATTCAGAATCCTTTAAAATCCCTTAAAATTCCTAAAAGTCTCTTAAAATTGCATGCATTCCTTTAAAATTTTTCACGAAATATTCTAAAATCCCTTAAAATTCTACAAAATCTTTTTAAAATCCTAAAAATCTTTTGAATTTTGTAAAAATCACTTAAAAATCATCAAATTCCTAAAATTCCTAGAGACCTCTTGAAATTTCTCTCTAAAAAAAATGATTCCTCTCCAAAAATGTCTCGAAAATCTCGCATATATTATATTTTCAAATCTGATTGTCTTTGTTGGTTTGCTAGTCTATTTAAATTTTGATCTTATTTCAACAAAATATAAAATCTCTTTATTTGATAAAAGCTACTAGAGGCAACAAGAAAATGTTTTCTCATTTCTGTTACTCAATTTGAAAAGTCAAGCCAGTAGAGGAAAACTCAGACAAGTAAATAATTTTCTTTGTCAACAGGGATTTAGACTCGTTCGTGAAAGACGACGAGTTGCCTGGATCCTACTTTTGCTTGCAGTGCTATTTGCTCTCTGTTGGCTACCTTACAACGTACTCCGACTACTAGTCGATCTAGGAGTGATCAGTGAGTACATATTTCCTCAGGCGGCTTGATGTTTGATAACTTTGAACATTTCAATTCAAAATAAAGTTTGAAAGCATTATTTCGTTTGTTAAATTCTATAACAAATAAAGCAATCGGAAAAAAAAACTCTTTTAAATCTTTTATAGCATCTCTTTTTTGGACGATCCGAAAAATAAACTACCTCTCATCGAAGCTTTCCCCTGATTCTTGTTTTAGTATCTATATCGATTCGTATTCTTCTTGACGAGCCAATAAAAGTTACAGGAGATAAAAAAAATTGTTTACAGGTGAAGGAAGGACCGTATCAGACGTGCTATCGTATTGTCTATTTCTTGGGCACGCAAACAGCGCACTCAATCCCATCGTATACTGTTTTATGACACGAAATTTCCGGAGGAGTGTGTCAGAAATTCTCTGCCGGAGTCCCCATGGACTATCACGTCGAAAACCCCATCGCAAAGTAAGTCTTGACTCTGTCTTGATTGAGTTGCTGCTAAAATGTAACTCTTCAAAGAACATTTTGAGGTATAAACGAAAAAATAGGACTCATCAGGGAATAGGTAGTTTCATCCTCGGTTTCATCTGATAACAAAAGTGCAGCGATAAAGTGTGATTTAAATTGACAGGCTCTTTTTACACGCTTCCCTCAGAAAATTTCTATACCTATATTATTCTATATTCTATTATTTTTATAATATTTAATTGAAATTTTTTTTTCCAGAATAGTATGAAAGCTAATAAAATTCTGCGTCTAATAAGCTAAAGGGGAAGTTAAAATCTGTATTTTATAAAAAGATATTGCTAAAAAACCACAAATTTCGATGTTTTCAAAAATGTTAGTAACTCGGAAAATATTTATTATTTTTAAAAGAACTTGGTTTCATTTTAAAAATATATTTTCATTGTTTTTGTGTATGCTATTCAGATATTCTTGAAATTATTTTTATATAGCTTCTGCCACAGGCTCAAACTTGTAGGGAAAATCTCGTAAATTTTCAAATGACGATTGTGCTCCATACATGAATAAAAAGAATAACAAATGAATATTTTAATAAATTTTACTACATTTGATTAAAATATGGTATATTTTGATTTTTAACAAATTCTTGTATATAACTATGGATATTTCAATTTTTATGATTTTTTTGTACAAGTTTTACCCTATGACAGAAGCTAGGAAAATAATTTTAAAAATATCAAATAGCGTACTTTTATAAAATAAAAAAATACAGATTTTAACTTTCCCTTTGTTTTATTAGACGCAGAATTTCGGATGATAGGGTATACATATTTTCCAAATGATCCTTGATTTTCATTTTAATGCGGGAAGCGGATTTCCGGTTTGAAAAAAACTTTTCCAAATAATCATTCTAAATATTTTTATTTGATTTTTGCAATTTTTGTTAAATCTATTGAAATCTTTTGAATTATTTTTAAATCCTTTTAAAAAGAAATTTTTTAATTTATTCCTATATTTAATTTAAATGCCTTTAAATCTCACGAAAATCCTGAAACTCTTTAGAAACCTTTTTCTCACCTATTTTTATTAAAAAAATTACCTTTCACCTTTTTAAATGATAAAATTTAGTAGGCACCCTGAATATACACATAATTAGGAAAGGAAACATTTAAATCTAGAAAAGTTTCCCTCTGACTCGCTATCAACGGATCAGTAACATCTCCAATTTTCTTGTCAAATCTTATGTGGGGTGTGAATTATAAACAAATCAGTCATGGAACACGCAAAAACAAATTATTCGCTCATTGCGGTACAGATATTTATTTATTCATCTCTAGCGGAATTTCCGAAATGGTGCAGTCTACAATTTACCAAGGCGTAAAGTTATTTCAGATAACAAACGTATTTTAACTTCCTACGTTGTCGAATGACGCTACACACAAGTCGGACGTTTTTCTCCCTTACTGATGTTTATAAAAAACAGATCAAAACTGCATAATGCCATTAATTGACAATTAATTAAAACTGAAATACATAAATTTATGTAAATTGAATTGTATATACAAAAAAAATTCAGTTATAGAGATAATAGCGTGTGAATTAAATTTATCTAGCATCGGTTTTGGATTGACAAAATTAATTAGTAACGAATTAATTGGAAAACATTTGTCCTTTCAGTCCATTTTGAAAATAATGTAATTACATATTCAAAGGGAGACTGCATTTTTTATTTAGGACAGATTCTTAATTTGGAAAATTGCATTCAGCAAACTAATTTTATTTTAGTCGAGAATGAATCGATAGCCAGAATATTGCCAACTCGCTCAGTTCGTAAATATAACACCTTCTCCATGCAAGCGACGTCTCGCCGTATGATCGACGATGTCTATTATTGAAAGCCCCTATTGTGAACAAATTTATTTTACGACACTACAATGTACATCCAATAACATATGACGTTCTTTTATAAACAGCAAGGTGAACGATACTTTCATTTCAAGAGTCAGGGACAAATTATTTTTAATTAAATTATGTACTGCAAATCGTATTAAAGTGAACAGTCTACAGATTTCAAAAAATCTATTTTCACAGCGAATCAATTTTGAAAGAATGACGCGAAGGCTGTGAATTTTTGTACCAAGGACAATTGTTATACTTTTATTATGTGCAGTGCAACTGCTTTTAATGAAAAATTGCTGAAATTCTTTGTACGATATTTTAATATAGTTTACTTAATTTCCTTGGCAGGTTTACTCAAGCTTTAATGGAGATGAATTTATAAACCTTTGCTCTTGACTTCACCTTCTGTATTCTCACCCTTGACTCGAAATTCGAAACGTGGTGGAAAATTAATCGACGCAGCCAAATTTACGATCACTTGCGCCGCAGGATTTTCCAAAAGGCATGTTAATATGAATTCCGAGCATACGAGAGTGTAAAATAATAGCCAAGACGTGAGAAACTCTCAATATCATCCTACCGGAAGACGTTTCGCTTTTGTCCTGGCATCTAATGAAACTCTGTCACGAATAGGAAAATGCAGAATTCTGAAAACGAGACATATTGAATTAAAATTCTTTTAAAAATCCAATTAAATTAATATAAGTAGTGGATTTAATGCTTCGCAGAGGGCGAAACATTTTTTTGATTGGATGCTTTTCCTATCTTAAAAAAGTGGTGTCACGAAATGTCTAAAAAATTTCGCATACATTGTTGTTGCAAAAATGATTGGCTTTTGAATGACTTGAAGTTGAAAGAAGAAAAAAAACTAATGACGCAAGAAAATTTCACGAAAACCTTCGAAATCCATTAAACTTTGTTAATATTTCTTCAAACTCCCAGAAACCTCTTAAAATCCCTTGAAAATCCACAAAAACCATTAAAATCATGAATCTCTTGAAATCAAAGTTAAAATTCGCAAAGATCTCTAAAAATTCCTAAAAACCTCTTCGAATTTCTTAACATTTAAAATCTCTTAAAATCCTTAGAAGTCTTATCAAATTCCATGAAATCCTTCAAAATTCTACAAAACCTTTTAAAAATTAGAAAAATCTCATAAAATCGCCTAACATTTTACGACAACCTTCAAAATCCTTTTAAATTTTACAAAATCTTTTAAAAATCAGAAAATTGTCCGATCAACAATTATTGAGCTTTCGCACTGTAAAAGGGGGTATAAAATTTCTTGAACGGAATTATAATAATTATAATTTAATAATTATATTTTGCTGATGATATAAAGAAAGGTAGAAATTTTTAAGAGTATTTTAATTAGCTCACTGAATCAGGGAAATAGGACAATAGAAGCACTTAATTTGATAGCATGGTAACTTTTTTAATACGAATTTTAAGAGTTGAAGATTCGTTTACTTGGAAAGTTGAACCGCAGCCAAATTGAAGACCGAAAGAAGAAAAGAAATTAACTAAGCTGAAGTGTTCTATAAATTTTCTATAACTTGGAAATAAAAGCCAATGTCCCAAAGAGAATAGAGGGTGATTTGCGTAGCGTCAGGTCTTAAAATAACGATCTCTTTTTTCCTCCGCGTCGAAGACGGAAAACATAGATTCAGAAGACAAAGGTCGTAAATTAAAGCCTTTGAAATAAAGTTTCCAACCCAAGTTGGTCAAAACAGCTCTTCACATTTTCGCCCTTGTGGAATAATCTGTTCAGGTCGGAAAATCGTATAAAGTTTGTGGAATTATGGTCAGAAATTGATCAATTATCATCTGATGATCATTATGATCATCAGATTTCCGACTTTATTTTTTTTTTTACACTATACAGTCAATAAAGAATGTTGAGACTTTATCCTTTGTTTATTAAATTGCTGTTTAAGTTTTCTTGAGGAGGTCGACAATAAAGCGTCTTATAGAACCTGCAATAACGTCAACGTTTTATAATTAAAGTGTTAATTACACTGAAGTAAAACATTCTTTCTTTAATCAGCGAAGACTTTTTACTCTACAGAATGTTTTCATTGTCGAGTTTAATTCGAATGGTTTTCTTTTAATTAAGTTAAGACATTCCTACCCACATCTGACATAATTCGACCTGCGGGAGAGGAAAAACGTAATAATTCTGTCATTCTTATGTCTTCATTTATTTTCTTTGACTTTTAAATGTTTTGAGGGCACACCGTTGATTTCTAAGCCCCGGAAAAGTTTCATTCTCTCATTTATTCTGTCATTCATTCTTAAGGACGTTGAACCCAAGGATTAAGCTCAAAATTCCATTCTCCATTTTACTCAATGAAAATTATACATAAATATTTTTTCGCTCTGTAGCGCTAATCTTTTTTCAAATATAAGACTGCGTAGAGAGCGAAAAAATATTTCATTTCTTAAAATTTCTTGCAATCTCTTAAATTCCTGAAAATCCCATGAAATCTCATAAGATCCCTCAATATTTTTGGAAATCCCAATTTTCCAAAAAAAAATCTTTGAAATCCTGAAAAAGTCCTTAAAATTTTTAAAAATCCTTTAAATTCTATAGAATAATTATAATAATATCTAATAATAAGTTTCTATAAGAAAAACCTCTGAAAGTCCCGGACAACGCTGGGTAAATATATAAAAATTTTGGATTTTGGAAATTGAAAACCCGAAGAATTCAAAATTTAACATCAGAATTAAATATTTTCATTTTATTTACACAATATTTAAACTAGATATTTTATCGCTCTGTGCGCATAATTCTAGTTAAAAATTGATTAATTACACCAAAGGAAAAAATTCCAAATTTAATATTTGTTGAGTAAAATGAAGAAATCGAATTTTTAGATTAGAACTTGGCTCCAACACCTTTAATCATTTAATAAACGAAAAATTGCAACTAGTGCTGTTGGTCTCGATATTCTGTGGTTCCAGACTTTGGGGAGCACAGTGGACGTCTGCGTCGGCTGCAACGGAAGACACCGAGGTGCCCTGGGGCCTCTGGCACCTGGAGGTGCAATTCCCGAGGAAGCCCACGGAATCCTGGCCTCACGCCGCAGTGCATCAGCCACGAGCAGCGGCTGTGACAGCTTTTACAATCGCCACAGTCCTCATCGTCGTTGCTTTATGTTGAGGAGTTTAGCCCACGAAGCCAGGAAGACTCATGAAACCCTTACCATCAGTAAGTTGAACTCTTCTGTCCACGAAAAAGTACGTAAATCTAGTTTACTCAGCGTCCAGACCAGTGCTATCACTTTACACAGCAATGGTCACAATCTAAATAGTCCTTTGGACGATAAACTGGCGAATGTTTCAACCACAGATCCTGTGCAATTTAGCTGAAAATGTTGAGCTTCATAAATGGATTGAAGTTTCAAACGTCTAGTCTGACGAAAATTTTTATTTGATTTTCATTTTTGGATTAAAAATATCTAAAAAGTTCTCAAAATCATTTTATTTTTATTTATTTACTAGTAGAAATTTACCCGGCGTTACCCGGGTTTTTAAGAAATTTCACGGAATTTTAAAGGGCGATGGAATTTCAAAGTAAAAATTGACAACAAACTGTCAAAATATCTCAAAATCTCTGAACAAAATCTATTGATAACGCTTTTCAACTCTTTTAAAGATCCCTTTAAATTCCTAAAATCAATAAAAATCTCTTAGAATCCCTTGAATTTCCTTAAATTTACCATAAATCCCTTGAAGTCCTTTTACAATTTTTGAAATCTTATAAAATCTCTTGAAATTCCTTAAAATTATTTAAAACCTTTTGCAAATTCCTCTAAATTCTCTAAAATTGCTCCTAGTAAATGAATAAAAATTTTGTGTTTTGGGACCAGTGGAAACTTTTTTTTTTGTTATTATTTCAATAAATGTAAAAAAAATCGTCACACTAGACGTCTAAAGCTTCATATTCTGTCAACATTTAGGTCCCTGAAATAGAAACACATAACATCAGTAGTTTCTTACACTATATTCTCTAAAATTAAATCAGTGAATGTTCACTGATTTTCAGTGACTCTCTTTTTAAGATTTCAAAAATCCACTGAGAATCAGCGAAAAGTCACTGAAATTTTCAGTAATTTTCACTGATTCAAATTTAGAGAGTATAAAAAGCATTTCTGCTTCTGACTTATAATTTTTAGGAAATTAACGAATTAAACGTGAACCAAATATATGTATATATATATTAGAAAATATAAATAGGTAAAGTTATTTAATTAATGTCAATTGGTTTCTTTGCTTGTTATTAAATTTGCAGTTGAGCGATATTTCAATCATAACTGGAAGCATATGAATACTCATAAGAAAATAAGCGAATGGATAAAATTGAACGAATTTAAAACATTTGCATTTGTAACTTGTTTTCATAATTTTTTTTAATAATTTTTTTTTAGATTTCACATCTTTAATCGAATTTTTTTTTAATTCTACTTTTATATTTTTACAGAGAACTTTATTTAAAAATGTGATAGACAAGTTTATTACCTTTAGCATCGGGAATTGAACTTTTTGTATTTATAAACTGAAGCTTAAGTCTTGATAAAGCTGAAAGTAGATCCAATTAATAATTTGCTTTGTCAAGCTCTGTATTTCAGAACAGGTCAGAGTTTATTAATAGAGAAAAAACATTTCATCAATTATTTGAAAAGTGTACAATATACATTCCTGATTAAAAAATATTTATGTATAATTTGTTGAATATATTATTTAAAAATAATATTTACTATCTAGTCTTTTTTTACTAACATCAAAAAGAAATGATATTTTGAATAAATGTTCAATATAAAAACGATTGAGTTTCGATATTCTAGACTTTTGCACTGTAAGTTGTAATAAATGTTAATATTTTTAATTTGTGATATCATGTGAGATTTTTGTCCAAAATAATGAATATTCTTTAATTTAAAAATTTTTTAATTTTAAAATTAAATTTCAGCTTATTTATTTCAAAAACTATGTTATAAGAGAAAGAGGAAGGTGAAGAGTACAAAGTTCTAAAGTCTCAAATATTGCTTTATGACAATTTTTGCTTCTCTCTTTACCTCTATAAAATGACAAATTTTTAATTCTAGAAATCTCGTTAAATTTTCATGTAAATGAAGCAGTTATTTTCCTTTGATAATTCTTTGAGTCAAACGGGAACAAAGTAGACGAGACAAATTAATGTCATAAGCATAAAGTCACTCAGTTCTTGCAACTCTATAAAATATTAAGAACCTTTGTTGTGTTCCATTAATTTTTATAAAAATAAAACAACTTAAATTTCACCGTGAACAGGTAATTTACGCGTTTTTAATTTATTTTCAATTTACGTCATCTTTTCTCTTTTTTTCATTTTATCTCGATAAATATTAGTTTTAGAGAAAAGTATTTTCATTGAAAATCATATAGAAGGGGTAAAAATTTAAAAAAATACAACTATTTTTTCTAATTCTAGAACTTTTGTTTAAAACTTTTCTTCCTCACACTAACTGTTTTCAAAATAATATCAAACAACTATTTTTTGCTGAAATCGGTTTTTCAAATTTTTACCTCGTTTATTACAGAATAATAAAAAAAAATTACAGATAATTCCGAGGATATTTCTCAGTTTTATTTCCCTTTAAGGGTGTTGGAGCCAAGTTCTAATCTAAAAATTCGATTTCTTCATTTTACTTAACAAATATTAAATTTTGAATTCTTTCCCTTTGCAGAATTAACCAATTTTTAACTAGAATTATGCGTACAGAGCGAGAAAATATCTAATTTAAATATTTTTTAAGTGAAACGAAAAATTCGATTTTGAAGATAGATTTCTAATTCTTCGTTTTATGGAAAAATTATCGAAACTAAATATTTTTGCGCTTTGTATGCAGTCTCATATTGGAAAAAAGATTAGTGCTACAGAGCGAAAAAATATTTATCTATAATTTTCATTAAGTAAAATGGAGAATGGAATTTTGAGTTTAACACTTGGATCCAACGCCCTTAAATTTCGAAATTTACACATGTAGAGCCAAATCCTTTCTGTAATTGGATGAGAATAAAGAACGCTTTTGACATAAAAGAAACCCAATCGATTTTTTAAGCATGAGTAATAAAAAAAGGGTCCACTCAGTTTCTGCCGGAATATCGATAAAAGGGAAGAATAAGGTTTAAGGGCTTGGAAGTGGAAAACGTGGATGTTGAATTTCCAATCATTTCGATGTAGAAGAAGCGAACCAAGAAAACGAAGTTGAAAGACATTACACCAAAGTATCCAATAAATTGCTTCGCTCGTGCTATGCGAACCAGGTATTTAATTCTGATGAATGCACGTGATAGAACTGAGACATCCTCTGTTATTATATATCTTGCCGTTAAGGTCAAATGTAAAATTTAACTGTCAAGGATATGTTGTCATAAAAGATGTATGGATTACTGTTGCTTTTATGGACATCATATTTCATATTTATACCCAATTTGCGTGCAATACTACTCCGTACTTTAAAACACATTTTGACAAGAGTTCAATTATAAATGATTTTATTTAGACAGTAAATGAATTTGTTTATACAAATAGAAATACAGTTAAAATATTGTCCGCTTGTGTTTACTCACATTTAATTGACTGAGAAACTACTGACCACATTTTACAATTGATTTGTTAAGGGCGTTGAACCCAAGTGTTAAGCTCAAAATTCTATTCTCCATTTTACTCAACGAAAATTATAGATAAATATTTTTTCGCTCTGTAGCGCTAATCTTTTTTTCAAATATAAGACTGCGTACAGAGCGAAAAAATATTTAATTTGAATACTTTTTGTGTAAAACGAGGAATTCAAAATTAATCTAAAAATTCAATCTTTTGATTTTACTAAAAAATATTTGAATTAGATATTTTCTCGCTCTGTACGCATAATTTTAGTTAAAAATTGATTAATTCTACAAATGGAAAAGATTCTAAATTTAATATTTGTTGAGTAAAGTGAAGAAATCGAATTTTTAGATTAGAACTTGGTCCCAACACCCTTAATAAAACAAACTTGAAACTAATCGAAATAAACTCAGAATGTAAATATAAAAATCTGTAAAAGTATGTATATCAATCGCTTATCATCTTCCAAAAATTAAGATCCTACTGTCAACAAAATAATAAATAGTTCAATGAAATACTAGAGCTTAAGAATCATCAGAGACAGGGGCGGCGACTATGGGGGGGCAAGGTACTTTTTGTCCCCCCAAAAAAAATTTTGGGGGGGCCGTGCCCTCCCAATATTTCAGAGAGCAAAATTGATATTTGGAAATTTATTATATTGTCCGATCAGTTGGTACTCTGATATACACCAATTTTTACGACCATCGTTTTGTTTCTTTTAAAATAACTTGGAGATCTGAATTCCGTTTTTTCGGGAATGGGCCGGCCAACTCATTCTCGGAATTATGGGGTTTGATTTTCCAGTCGAATAATTGAAATAATTTAGTTGTGCCCCCCCAATATTTTTTAGAAGTCTCCGCCTCTGATCAGAGATTGGAGTCGTTTCTAAAAATTGAAATATCAATTCATATTGAAAAGAGGCTGAACATTTTTATAACTTTTGAATTCAAAGAATATATAAATATATGAACTATAAATATATGAATACATAAACTGGTAATTTTTTAGATTAATATTACAAGTACTTTTTAGTTTCTATACTGTATTATACAATATATAATTAATAAAGTGGTATTAAAAATTTTGGAAATTGCTCCTTTCAGCACTTCTGATACTGTAAAAAAATTTTAAAGCACATTATTTCTTAATATAGCTTTATAATTATAATTTTTATGATATTTCTTCTCGATCTGTAATTGTATCTGAAAATAAGATGTCTTAACTTTCCACACCAAGAATGTGAATGTGATATTTGGAAAAATTAGTGTAATTTCCAGCATGTTTGTACATCAAGCTGTCTAAATGGTAAATCAATTTGTAATTATTCATCAATGTAAATAAAATAATTACTGTAAATAATTATATACACACAGTATGCCAATAATTCATCGTTACCACTTTTTTTTCTCTGATATAACATTCTTTTATAATATCCGTTCCGTTATTAAAACGGATGTCCGGAATAACGAAAGTACCTAGAATTATTAATATAAAAATATTTTGATATGCATCAAACACTTTGAATTTCTGAAGGAAATGAGCTGTTTTAAAACGAAAGTAGCCGTATCAGCCTTCTTATGAAGATTTATTCAGATCTGGTTCATATCAAGCCACAACATGGTTTTAAAATGATCTAGGAAAAATTCCAAACACCAAGATGCATGCGATGTGAAGATTACAGTTCTACAAATATTTTCTTTGACTTTCTGCGTTAATAACGATTTCACTTTGAGTTACACAAGTGAGAATGAATTATTCCATCGGCACCTTTGAGGAAAAGAAAAAGTCTGAACTGCAAGACTTGGCTGTCGATATCCTAAAGATGGATCTCTCCTTTTTATTCTTTAGCAGACAGCATTGAAAATATCGACTCACTTTTTTTTTAATTTGTAACCCATTTACTAAATGAATTATCCCGCTAGAGGAGGGAAGTTAATTTATGAGTAAGAATCAATTTAAGGGTTCAAAGCTTCGCGATATTATTCGGGAAAAAGTGTTCAATCGAATAGTCATTAATCAATCAAAGAAACGATCAATTCCAAGTTAGGAAGTTAATAGCAAGAAATTAAAAATGAAAAGCTCTATAAAAACTAAGGGAATAAAAATGAAATCTGAGCTCTTCAGATTTTCTTCTTTTTTTATTAAAATTTTATACCGTATAATATCATACACAAACTGACGACCCACGCGTCGATATCGATTAAAAATATATTACAATAAAATTTGTACATCCACCCCACGCACGCCAGTGTAAACATGTCTGCACGCGAGGCAGGAAAATTCAGTTTACAAAAAGGTAACCCCGAGTTCCATTATGTGCAAAATCACTATTTTGCGAATCATAAATAGAAAGCGAGTGTTACTCTCAAGTCGCATGAATCACGCGATAATCGAACTGTAGATTACAGTGAAAGGATTGAATTATTCACTTAATATAAAGGACTAGAAATTCATTTTATACTTTGCAGGAAGGAAATTGTTTAAAAAATTCAACCTACTCTTATATCAGTCAAGAAGTGGAATGTAGTAAATGATTTTGAATGTATGTAAATGACATGAATTTTAAATGTACAAATTTCCTACTATTCCATCTCGACTTCTCAGGAAACCCCAAGCTTAGAATTAAAAATTGATCCAGATATATAAATTGAAATTCTACAAAATCTTAAAAAAATTCAATCTATAGAAGGTACCAAGTAGCTACGTTTTGCAGAGTAAAGCAATTTTGAAAGAATTATATAAAATTTATTTCTGGGCAATCTTTCTCTTCTTAAAATATTCCTGGCATTTTCTGAGAAGACAAATTTAAAACTACCATCTGATATTCCCATTCCTGAGATCCCTATATGCGGACGCGGTAATAACGCCGTGATTTTGACTGTAACTGTTCAAGGATCTTAAGGAACTTTGCGTGGCGGTTAACGGTTTTTGAATCTTCATATGAGTTTTTTGAGTCTGACTGCGAGTCACTGCACTTCTGAGTCGATTTTCCGAAGCCGGAAGGTACATTTTATTATGGTCATTTCTGAACTGGCAGGATGTCCTTCGATCTTTTTGGATTTGCACTGGTAAATTTTGATTCAAATATCTTTGAATGACTTGATTCTGAGAGGTAGAATTGTGAATTGAAGGTGAACAATCGCCACAGTTAGATGTTGACACAAAATGTTTAGTGACGTTGTTTGGCATTTTTGTAAGATATTTTGCCTGGCATCTTGGACTCTCTTGACTAGGTCGTTTTGGCAAAACTATTCTGTTGTAATTGTTGCTTACGGATGTACTATTATGTGCACCTATATTTTGATTTTGGGTCTTCATACCTTTTCGAAATTTCGGTTGAGTCGCTCCAAGGTTGGATTTACTTCCGATCGTGTACTGAAATAGAAATTTTTTATTTAATATGCTTTGGTGACAGTAGAAAAAATGGAAATATGGAAGACAAATGGATGAATGGCTTTGATTTATTGGTGGAGGTGAAACAGAGCAGAAATTGCAAATTTTGTGCGAAAAAATAAAGCAGAATGATAGATTTTTGTCATAGGTGAGAGAGAGCGTGAAAAAATTTCCAGCAGTAATCTTTAGATTTTTCTGAAAAAATAAAACTCATATTAAAAATAATTGCAATGTCAGCTCTGTAAGAATCTAAATGACTCCTATGTAAATATTTTTCAATTTTTAATTAAAACCATATACCTATAAATTACTTTGACTAAAAGCCCGGAGGAAAAGGTTGTGACAACAAAATATGCAGAAAAAACCATATGCATTAAAAAACAAAGTGGTGTTAAAAATATTTCATATAATCTTGAAAATATTTTTCCTCGATTTCTTTTTTTAAATTATTTTTTATTATTAAAACAAAAACCCAATTCAAATTGAGCCCGAATAAAAATATAAAATAAAAACACTCGGGTGCAGAAATTTTAAAGCATGCAGACTAAACCTTGGGATTTAATAAATTACAATACCTAAATAAATCCCATACGACAAGTGGCCTGTAAAGAGAAGGTCAATTTACACTCGTGCTTTTTATATTTAAGTGCATTTTTGAAACAGCTTAAAAATCAACATACTACCGTCACTTGGTCCGACTGTATCGATCTCTGAGATTTGGACATAGGTTGCTGCTGACTGAGATAAAGGCAGCTTTTTGCTTGTCCAGGAGGTACATTTTTAAAGTTGCCACAGAGATTGTAGGCGTATTGCACAGCTACGTTCCTCCCTAAGTGGGAATTAATGTTTTACTCAATTCTTTTAGGATTCTAAAGATTTCATTTTAGACCGAGAAGACGAACCATTTTTGTTGGAAATCCTATTATCACCCATCATGTTGACATTCGATTGTCCCTTGTTACTTCGTCCTAGACTATTTAAGTATGCAGGGCCAATCGTCTTCCTTGCAGGCATCACGGTTCTCACTTTAAAAAAAGGGGTAACTTTTTTAATGGGTGAAGAAGGAAATGAAGCGACGCTAATTGCATTTTTTAGATTCTATATTTAAGATATTATCTTGATGTAAAATATTTGAGCTCATTGATAAATCAATATTTTTTCTTATTTACACATCCCAATGCTAAGTTCTTCAATATTCTCTGAATTTCCATTCTCATTTCCTTTTTCGCGATAATATTTTACCTCTTTAAGCTTCATCGTATTTTTATGGAATACCTATACCTTTCCATTTAATTGTTTCTATCTATTTCTTCTATTTCTTCCTTTTCGTATTTTTTCTCTATATTTCTCTCTATATTTTTTCCTAATATAAAACCAAATGCGCACACTACTAACGTTCAATTAGATCGTATAATGTAATTTATTATAATTAGAATTTCGCACGCCAGTACTTTTATGAGTGCAATTGCATTGTCCCTTACCAACGTTGTCAGCTTCTGAAGGCCTGTACCCATCACTTTTGCTCCTCTGCTTCAGTAAATCGTCGCAAGAAGAATGAAAGCTTTTTTTATTGGAAACTGAATCTCCTTGACCGACGCTCGTTTCCTTCCTGATGTGTTCCGAGAGCCGCCTAATCCTAGATTTTGACCTGTTGGAAAATTTCTTTTTTAAAACCTACGCACAAAAGAAAACAAGAGGGAACATCGATAAATATCATCGATCACTATTGAAGACAAAAACCCAGTTATTATTGCGTACTTACATATTTTTGTGTTTTTTGTGCTTCTCATCCATCATGGCATAGAGTTTATTTCTGTACTCTTCAATGGATAGTTGCACATCGTCCCGTAAAAGGGGAATTACACTTGAGCCCCTTTCCGGTTCGTCGCCTCTACTATGAAAACTATATTAAGAGAGAAATTGTAATTAGGAAAGTTTCTGGGTCATTCATTCCAATTGAAAATCCCAAACTTATTAATTAAGTTCTAATTTTTCGAAGAAAACATTCAAACTCACGCTTCTACGTAAGGATGCTCGAGAGCTTCAACAGCAGTGAGCCTGTAATTTGGATTAAAGACGATCAAGTTGTTAATGAGGTCTAAAGCTTCCTCGGAAACATTAGGCATGAGATCCTGCAGACTTCGTCGCGGCCCTGCTGGTGTTTTGTCTAATAAATTGGACCCATAACCAGCACAAACGGAATTGAGATCTAAAAAAGATATAAATGGATACAGTAAATTTAAAGGATTTAAGAGCGTTGGACCCAAGTGTTAAGCTCAAAATTCAATTCTCCATTTTACTCAACGAAAATTATAGATAAATATTTTTTCGCTCTGTAGCGCTAATCTTTTTTCAAATATAAGACTGCGTACAGTGCGAAAAAATATTCAGTTTCAATACTTTTTCCATAAAACAAAGAATTCAAAATCTAACTTCAAAATTCAATATTTTCATTTTATTTAAAAAATATTTGAACTAGATATTTTATCGCTCTGTACGCATAATTATAGTCAAAAATTGATTAATACTACCGAGGGAAAAAATTCCAAATTTAATATCTGTTGAGTAAAATGAAGAAATCGAAAGAAATGAATCTAAATACATTTGTATAATCAATATAGCTGCCTAAACGAATTCAGAATATAGTAGCAAACAAGTAGTATTAGCATAAGGACAGATCTTGAACAATAATTTCCATTGCTATTGGAAGGGATCCAAGTAATATTGGAGAGAATCCAACCGACAACCGACAATGAAGGTATACCTTCTTCTGTTGGAGGTGGTAAAGTGGCCATGATTCTCTCGACTTGATTGATCGTCGAAGATCCTGGAAATAGAGGCTTTCCTAGCTGCATTTCTCCGAGGATACATCCCAAAGACCACATGTCAATTCCTTTCGTGTATCTAAGCAGAGTCATTTGTCAATTATTCGAGCGAAATTCATCCCAAACTCAACTGCAAATCCTTATCATATATATATGGTGAAAGCTTCTAGAATTATTATCACACCATTTGTCACATGAATATCAGATATTGTGTGTAGCAATTTTTATTTCCTTATTTATCTCCACGTAGACTTTTCCAAGATTTTACATATTTAAGTCACTCTTCTCCGTTTCACACAAGATTAAACTTTTTTTTTTTATATTTTTATTTGGATAAATCTAAAAAAAATCGTCAGACTAGATGTCTGAAACTTCAGTCCAATTCAAGTAGTATAGAATTATAGATAATTATTTAAAAAATGAAAAGTTGAATTTTACTGCGATCAGAAGTAAACTCCTGGTTTTTAAATTAAATTTCCCAATTTTTTTATTCATATTCCGTGAAATTATTAAGAATATCTTCCCGAGCTTCAGCTGATTAAATTGTTGAAGCTCTTTAGATTATTACAGAGAAATTTTAATAAAATAAATAAGTTTATGTTTAGCTCAAAAATATGAAAGGAATTTAAAAATATTTTTGCAGTGGTTTCTTTACAATTACTTTTAGAAAAGTTTATATGTTTGGGGCAAAAATTTTCTGTGAAGTTGTTAGACGTAATTTTGTTCTTATTGTTCAGTGTAAGAAAAGGGTAAGGTTCTGAATCTGACTTGATAATAAAGAATCATAATGCCAATCACAGAGGAAGAAGAGTAATTGATAGTTTCTTGCAACCAAAAATATATACCTTTTCGAAGCGATCAATATTTCCGGAGCTCTGTACCACCGGGTAGCAACGTAATCTGTTAAAGTAGGATCGCTTCCGGTTTCACCGTCGCCTTCACCAATTTGAGTCACTGAACGTGCCAGTCCAAAATCAGCAATTTTGCAGTGACATTGTGAATTTAATAGTATATTGGATGGCTGAAAAAGTTGTTTACAGTTCTTCAATAGTATTTTTTGTTGATAAAATAAATTTATTTAAAACTATGTTTTTTTTTAATTTCTAAGCCATAATATGGCAAAAATTAAAGAAGAATCTATGGATATTAATCTTTAATACTTTCTGTTCTAAAATAAATAAAAAATTATAACTCACAAGTATATTAATTAATAAAATATTTAAGTTAATGTTTTTAAAAAGTGCTTACCTTTAAATCCCTATGTATAACATTCCCCGAATGGATATATTTGATTGCCTTAAACAATTGGTACATAATAAAAACTTTATGAATTTCATGGAGGATGTTACCTCGTTTTATTACGTTGTGCAGATCCGTTTCTAAAAAAATAAAATAATATTTAATAGAGTAGTTAGATTAAATATTTATAAAAAATATTATTTAAAGTTACTTGAATAATTTAATTAAAAAATATATTATTTCATAAATTATAAAATTTATTATAATAAGGGTTACCCATGAATTCGAAAACTAAATAAATATCCCTGTCATTGTTGGCTTTATGCAGTCCAATCAACTGAATAATATTTTCATGATTAGCGAAGGACAATAAAAATACAATTTCTCGAAAAGTACGTTGAGCATCCGTTTGATTTCTAAAAGCGTCGAAAATTTTTTTCACCGCCACTGTTTCCTTCGATTTCTTATCAATGGCCTTCCAAACAATGCCATAAGCCTGAAATTTAAAATAGTTATTGAAGGAGTTATAGATATTATAAAAAACATGAAATAAAGAAATAAAATATAATAAATTGTTTCAATTATCCTAAAATAACATAAAATATATGTATCTCTAGGTAGAATTGACACAGATCAAAATCGATTTCTATACACAGCATTTTATTAATATTTTATTCATAGTTACAAGGAAGTCACTCAATTATAATAAAGTAGTTCAAAAAAGAGAAATAGACCTTCGGAGAAAAAAAAATCGATGAAAAGTTATGACAAGGAATATGCAGAAGTGACTGGCATGTAATGTGGAAGATTTATTTATTTTTTCTATTACGTCTATTATGTTTTATGACATCAAGGTCTTGTATATAGATATTGATTGTCTCGTGCCATTCCACTGAGAAATAAAGTGGACCTTCCATTGTTTTATCTATATCACTAAGCATCTAACCAACTATCGTGCTTTCTTAACAGATTTATATATAGCCTCTTATTCAAAAATAAAACCAATACATTTTCTGATTCAATAAATCTAATAATAAATGATTCTCTTATAAAATAATTCATCACACGAAAATATGAAAATAAACAATTAAAAATAGAATTCGAGTGTGAACTATTAATTGGCTTTGAAAAATTGCTTTTAGTTCAATAAGAACTTGTTTCTTTTTTTTTTTAAATATTGAAAAATGAATCCTGTCTTTAAATTATTTTAAAAGTTAGATAAGCGTATAATTTAGTAAATGTGATTCATCAATTTTTATAGAAATGATCAACTTCTCAACTTGGAATTGAAATTAGAAAACTTAACTTTTACAATATGAACAAATTTTATGTTAAAATCATTTTTATTGAATTTAAGTATTTTGAGCTTTCTGGACTTTAGAAAAATTCATAAAAAAATATAAGATTAGATTTAAACATCTTTGATAATATGACTGAAGTTGTTACTTAAAGAGACATTAAGATTATCTAAATTTAAAACAAATAGAAATGTGCAAATTCAAACTAAAGTTTTAAAAACTGTAAATAAAAAGATAATTATCGAAATTTAAATAAAAAATTGGATTACCCCTTTTCCGAGTCGTCGGAGGATGTCGTATTGCTTGGTGACATGGTTATCAATTTCAGAAACTTTTTCCGTGTTGCCTTTTCCTGACATCTTCTCGACTTTGGAACCGAAATTGGTCATCAATCAACGGACCGACGAAATGAAATGATTTTTCCCCACCGCACAAGAAATCTCAAGTGGATGCGGCGCGGTTCTGAAGCGCATTTACATTTTTACATATCAGGAAGGAGGGAAATCTAGTTGGAGTTTTTTAATTCAACCTTTGACACATCAATGTGATTGTGTTGTAGGTATACACGCCGGTTGCCAAGCAACGGCGTTGCCGCGTCGCGGCTGCCAACTCAGTCTCAGATGACTAATAAAAACAAACAGGTGGCTAAATCCACAATTAAAACCAAACTAAATTTGATTATTAAAGAAAAATAATTAATAAGTTGTGCATAAATTCTAATTTCATTTTGCTTAGTTTAAAATTAAACTAAGAAATGAAGAACTGGCATATATAGAAAAATTACTCCTTAAGTTTGTTTATTCGTCATTCGTGTAGAATACAAAGATACGCAGAATCTCAAATTGCGCTAATTACACTCGTTCTTGATATAATCTTGACAACGAATAGATAATTGTTACAAACTTTACACCCAAAGCACAAACGCAATTCAATTAGATGCGAATGAGCCTCATATCTTTCTTAAAAAATAATTTCCCCAACCACAATCGAATATTATGTGTAGCAACAATGTACTAAGTTCAAAGCAATGGAATATCGAAATGCTGTTATAAATTTCAAAATGCATTACAATGGTCCCACAAAAAGTTCAGTTTGAAATTAAGTGCATGTATACTTTCTTAAACCTAAAGAATAATAAAATTATAAAAATACCAATCGAGTAATAAAGCTTTTCGAATTTTTAACTCTAGGTCATCACTTGAAAGTTTCAATTGGATTTCGTACAATATAGATTAAATATAATCCACTTTCTTTTTTGCAACAATTATATACTTGCATGTACATAAAAAGATGGAAGGAAAATTTTAAGTGGATATGTGATTAGCAAGCAATTTTTCTGTTTATATATTTTTCTTTTTATGACTGCGATCTTTTATCATTAACTCCTTTTCTTCTATCCTGATAGTAGAAAATAAAAGATCTACTTCCTAGGTTGTTGAATGATCTGAGGCTTGGAATTTGCGTATCGAGGAGCATCGTGAGTGGGCATCGGTTTCTCATGGAACTTCTGGACAGCTTCCGGTGGAAAATCTGCGTTACCTTTAGCTGGAAATCCACTGATCAACAACGTTTTCGGGGGACTGAAATCAATTTTTTTTAGTAAATAAAATATTCAATATAAAATCCATTTTCACTAAGAAATTCTCAGTTATTGTTTTCAAGCATGTTCTGTAAATTTCTCCATATTATTTTGCAATTTACTGTTTTGGAATAAAGGAGTAAAGCGCATATATTTAAGGGTTTTGGAGCCAATCAAGTTCTAATCTAAAAATTCGATTTCTTCATTTTACTCAACAAATATTAAATTTGGGATTTTTTCCCTTGGTATAATTAATCAATTTTGAACTAGAATTATGCGTACAGAGCGAGAAAATATCTGATTCAAGTATTTTTTAGTAAAATGAAAGTATTGAATTTTGAAGTTAGATTTTGAATTCTTCGTTTTAGGCAAAAACTATCGAAACTAAATATTTTTTCGCTCTGTACGCAATCTATTGTAAAAAGATTAGTGATACAGAGCGAAAAAATATTTATCTATAATTTTTGTTGAATAAAATGGAGAATGGAATTTTGAGTTTAACACTTGGATCCAACGCCCTTAATGATAAGCGAAAGCAATTATCATTTCCTTATAAAGATTTAGAATGGAGTTTAGCGCCATTTAATGAAGATAAATGTAGATAAGTAATTGTATAATTTGTAACGAGGCAAAGCTTCTGTATTTTATAAATCAAGACTTAAACCAGTTTCAACTATTCTTTTTTTTCTTTGACCCTCTTTTACTTTAATCTAATTTTATACACTGTATAAAAGAAACCTGTCGAACAGCTTTTTTGACGCAGATTCAATAAATTGAAAAATAAAACCAAATGGATAATTATCATGACCTCAATTACCTCAATTAAACATTCCTACATTCATCACTGTAACAATGACAAGCACAAGTTCCATTGTCAAAATCAAATATGTTTACAAACATTTTGCCACGTCCGCAAGGAGAGATGAGTAAGGTTAAAATAAACATAAAAGTTTTTGTTTTTTTCACCTAGTAGATGGTTTTGCCTCCTCGGAATCCTTCACAGGCTTGACCTCGCGTTCCTCCTTAGGTAGCTTATGTTGAGTTATTCTCATGCCTCCAGCTTTCACTACAAAAACATTTAAAATCTCAGTAATCAACTCATACCTACAATGACCTTGAGCCGCTTTGTCTCTAATCACGTAGTGCTACAACGTAGTTTATATTCCGGTGAAACGTAGTCTTCAAAAACTAACCTGCAGGAAGATGTCCTGCCTTCAATTCTCCTTCTTCAACGCCCGACATGATTTAAACACAGCTACGAAATTTTTCCTTATCGAAAAATATATTTTGATGCCGTGCGGCTTCTTCAGTTTCAATTTTTAATATGTAAGTTGCACACTGTTGCCAGCCAAACAGTTGAATGACGCTGGAAAAATTCACAATTTGACGCATGTATCATCTGAAATTACAGAAAATACCGCGAGAACTTTGTATAAATTGCAAGAAATTTCTTTCTTTTCCTTACGAGGTGCGAGATTCCTTAAAAAGTTTCGCGAAATTACTGCAGTAATCCAGAGCGCAAGAGAAATACGACGGCGGGAAATTTAAAGTATTGCGTTAAAAAATTGGTATTGGAAATATGGAACTCTAAGGGAATTAATATTGAAAAAACGTGGAATTGCTGGTTCATGCTAAAATTAAGAAAATGAACACATGATCCGTTAGAAATAATTTTATTAAACAAAAGAACTTATCATTTGGCGCAGATTAAAATAGAAAATCATGCACACTGGCTCTGGGCTTTCTGTTCAGCGTACATGTAGTGAAGGTCCTTGCAGTCTTCCTCAGAAATACGAACCCATCCGGTCGATTTCATGTGGTAAACTGAAAAAGATATTTAATTCAATATTCTGTTTTACAATTTCAGTTTTCCAAATTCAAATGTTTTAGTTTCTCTTTTTTTTTTGTATTAGAATTCTATTTCTAAATTCGATTTCTCAAGCCAATAAAAAATACTTTCACAGTTCAGATGCCACCCTGAAGATCGAATAGAAATGAAAGTTACCTCTAATAATTCCACCAGAAGCCGCATCCCTGTGAGTTGCGTGGTAAATTGCCCGTCTTCCAAGTTCGTAAGCATCTTTATCTTCCAAATTCCAGTCGTAGAGGGAATCCAAAACTCCGTAAGCGAATAAGGATCCAGAACCAACGCTAAAGACCTTTCCTGGAGTCCTGGTACCTTCGGAGTCTACATAATAGAGAGCTGGCCCACGTTTGTCCCATCCAGCAATCATCATTCCTAGAGAAGGAATTTAAAGTTCAGTTTCAGTAAGAAATATACGTATTTTTTTAAAATAAAATCTTTTATATTAATAGATTTAGATATTAAGATATTCACAAAGACTTACCCATACTCAAGCCCATTCCTTTGTAATTGTATACCATGTTTGACATGAGTTTGCTAGCAGCGGCGATAGAAATGCGCTCTCTATTTCTGAGTTCGTACATGCGACATTGCTTCGCTAAAACGCGGTCCCAATAGACACAATCTGCTGCTCCTCCGGCTAAAGTTCCTAGTAAATAGTCATTGATCTCCACGATCTTCTTCATGGTTTGAGAACCTGTGAACGGAGGAATTAACTAATTCATGTATGTATAGGCAATTTTTCATTTAAAAAATAAATTTAAAAATAAAAATTTTTTACAAATTGAACAAACTTGGAATAATAACAATAGAACATTGAAAAATGTCTGTAAAAAAACATAATTTTTACCAATGAAATTGCCACCAGTGGCTCGAGAGTCGACGGCGAGAATAATGCCGTTTTTGTACATAAAACCCAGGGTGGTAGTTCCATGATCAAATTTAATCTTAATGCCCTTTCCAACATTTTTGGGATCATCATTAAACTGGGCAAGTTGAGCTGCTGGCTGCAAATAATAAAATATGGTAAAATATACAACAGTTTACAAGGTTTACAATGACCAATGTAACCTAAAATATGAGCTTTACATTAGATCCTCAAAGAAGCTTTCATTCAATTTCATCAAAGTATACGAAGGTGCACAATCATATAGTGTTTATAACTTTTATATTTTCTATATTAAAAACCTTTATTTCTTATTAGAAATCTCTATTTCTTAAAAATCAGTAGATGATGATGCACTTTTTAGAGCAGAGAAAAAATTCATTTAAAGAGAATTAAATGACTTACATTGACGTAAGGAGGCACGGCTAGTTGAAGGTTGTTAGAAAAATTACGAAAGTCGATTTCGGTACCGACATTCTCATTTTCTTGTAATGTTTTAAAATCCACGAAAGAATTAAGACCACAAACTTCAGCGAGCGCCATGATTAATTGTTTAATGTGTTTCTCAGCCGCTTGTCTTCGACTTGTCATTTGTTGAATTTACCGACCAAGCATTCGAAAATGGTTCATGTAACCACCGCTAGGAGTAAAGTTATCGACATAATTTCCAGAATATTCTAACAGATCACACTAGTTGTATCTTTTTAGTTTCGGTTTAGTTTTGGCGGGTGACTGCCGGCAACTACCGGGATCGGGAAATTAGTGTCAAAATTAATGATAGAAGTACATTTAATTAGTGAAGTTTCGAAAGTCCGGTGTTATATTTTAATCGCTATTTAATTACGAGTTCCGATAACGCGAGTGCATTAGTGTTTTTCGAAGTTTCTTCAATTGTTGCCAAGGTGGCCGAGTTTTCAGGTAAATTGTTCGGTTTCTTCTTCAATCTTTATATCCTTTCGTTTTCCTCGTTTTTCTTATTTTATGAATAATTTGTGGATGGAATTGATCGTATATCATCATTTATTAGTTTCGGTATTATTTTTGAAGAATAACAGAATAGATGATTGAGAAGGTTTTAGGTATAGAAACAATTAGGTTATATAATTGTAAGGGGATGTGTAAAGTGGTGGGGGTTAGCAATAAATTCTATATGTACAAGAATGTATTAAGGACATGTGTTACCATATGAGCAAACATATGAGCAAATTAGATTACCTGAATTTTTTTCCAGAATTTTTATTTTTCTAAAAAAAAATAGTCCATAGACGTAACGAATATGAACACGAATGTCTGTGCATTATTATTTTTTTTAAAGTAAAAATAAAAGTTTATCTTGTCTTAAATACATATATCTAATTATACAAAAATTATTCTGGATTATTATTATAATTATTCTGGTTTCAAGAATTTTACGAAATTTTTAGAGGAATTTCATGAGATTTCATGGTATTTTAAGTCATTTAAAAAAATTTAACGATATATTGTGTAGAATTTTAAGTAATTTCAGGAATTTTTAAGGCATTTCAAGGGATTTAATAAGATTTCATCGAATTTCATGGGATTTTATGTCATTTTAAGGAATTGGACGATATTTTGTGGAATTTTAAATAATTTCAGGAACTTTCAGGCATTTCAAGGGATTTAATAAGATTTCATCGAATTTCATGGGATTTTATGTCATTTTAAGGAATTTGACGATATTTTGTGGAATTTTAAGTAATTTTAAGGACTTTTAACTTGTAAATTTTACTATTTCAAATTTAAAACTTAGTTCAATTATAGACAATTTGCTCCTAACTTATTTCGCTTTTAAAAATTGTACGCAGTACAGAAATCATTCTGTTATTCTAAAATCTAAAAAATGATTATCTTTTCCAAAATTATCATAAACAGGGTCATTCGAATCAAAGTGCAACAGACGATAATCATTTTAATTTGAATCAAGAAAGTAATGCATAAGAAAAATATTTGGGAGCCATGCAGATAATAATTTCATATGACTTTTAATCAGTTCCTATCTGTATACATTTATGTATGATTTATGACTGAAATTTTTTCAGTCAAAGATGAACTTCACGATTAAATGGATATTAATTATACCTGCATGAAAACAAAAAATTAATGATACACCATCATTGCACTCTTGTAGTCTGTTTGTAGTGAATAGAAACTTTATCACTAAATTCTGGAGCAAATCTGATGAAATATTTTAGGAACTCGAGTGTTACAATTCGATAACATGCGTACAAAATATGTTGAGATGTTATTAAATCACTTATTATTCTCGCATTCGCCTTGCGTGGGGTCAGAGATATGACGTATTTTCAAGAGGTCACGTGTATGGAGGTAAGGCATTGCGGGCCTCTCCTATTGGTCGAACCTAGTATCGTATCACCCATTGATATAAGATTAGAATACAGAAGCCTCTTGATAACATATATTTTTCATGTTGACTTCAGAACAATAACGTTTTGGAGATTGCTCTAATCGATGTTTGTGCTTTACATCGCGTGACAATAGAGATTATATTTTTTCCACAAACATCTGAAACTCTAATTGAGATATGCTCTTGCAACCACTGAATATATCAATATCACTAAACAACAATACGAATTTAAATCGCTCATTTTTATAGGTCATTGTCTCTGATCTCCAAATAATAACTGATTTCATTTGTTTCTCCAAATAATCAATTCATGAATTGACCGGCTGATGAAAGTAAAAAGTGAATAAAAGCATTTAATTTGAAAAGTAAAAGTAAAAGTGGGATAAAAATTCTTGAGAGTAAAAATGAAACTTGAAAATGATAAAATAAATTCTCAGAACAAAAACGGAACACTAATAATCTGATGCGATAGATGATATATTTTTTTTAATATCATTTTATTACAATAATATGACACGTCGCTTATCGAAAAACAATTCCAAATGAATAAAATGACGACTCGATGATCTGAGAATTGTTTAACACAGCTGAAAATTAAATACATGAAGGTGTTATCACAGTTTAAGGTCGCCGAGGTCACAAGATTGGATAAGTTAACCACCGCAACGCCTTCCAATGATACGCGGAATTTCCTGGTGTTTACAGAAGATTTTGATATAAACGGTAATCCTTTCTGATTGTGAGAGAAGCGATCATCGAAAATGAAAATCACTAAAAAGTGCATCGAAACAAAATGCGTGATCAATATTGGCGTTCCATGTCGGTACTCTTGAAAACATGTTTTCGTGAATATGATCGCAAAAAAAATAGTATTTTTGTGGAGAGAGAACGTCCTATTTTATCATTGTGATATGCGTCATTAAACTATACACGTCCATCTCTTCCTCATATGGCCTTATCAGTTATTTGAGAAGTTTTTACGCCTTAGAAGATTATTCCACAGCTATTATAAGGGATTTTTCCTCATATGAGAGATTTCTGCAAGAGGCTGTTTTTAATGATAATTTCCTATAATTACATTTAAAATAGTACTGATACTTTTTCTAGAATTTCTTATCATATGTCATAAAAAAAAAAAACAAAAAAAAAACCAAATTTAATTTTAAATAAGCTCTCGAAATCGTTAGAATTTTATGAAACTGAAGTTTTCAACGTTTACGTCAACGAAAAGTTATTTTTTTGTAAAAAGGACGAGACATAAAATCTAAATGGTTCCATTCGATGTCAAAAGGCATACAAAACAGTTTCAACCCCCTACCACACTAGGATCACCCCCAAATCATCCCCTAAGTACAACAAAAATCATAGCAATTTCCCTAACTTCAAGACCTAAAATTTTATTCTTCTAAATAGTTCCATTCAATGCCCAAAAAAGCTCAAAACAGTTTCATCCACCTAACCCCCTAGGTTTACCCTCAAAAACAACCCCTAAGTACAAAAAAAATCATTGTAATTCTTCTAAGTTCGAGACCTAAAATTTTATCTTTCCAAATAGGCCCATTTAATATCCAAAGAAGCCAAAAATAGTTTCATCCAACTAACCCCCTAGGTTCACCCTCAATATCAACCCCTAGCCTTGTTGATTCTTGATTTTGAGGGTGAACCTAGAGGGTTAGGTGGATGAAATTGTTTTAGGCTTCTTTGGACCTTAAATGGACCCATTTGGAAAGATAAAATTTTAGGTCTCGAAGTTTAGAGATTTTTAATGATTTTTTTTGTATTTTGGGGTTGATTTTGAGGGTGAACCTAGGGGGTTATTTGGATGAAATTGTTTTTGGCCTTTTTGCGTATTAAATGGACCCCTTTAGAATGATAAAATTTTAGGTCTTCAAGTTTGGGGATTCTTAATGATTTTTTTTGTGCTTAGGGGTTGATTTTGAGTGTGAACTTAGGGGGTAAGATAGATGAAACTGTTTTAGGCTTCTTTGGACATTAAATGGACCAATTTGGAACGATAAAATTTTAGGTCTCCG
>CAJFCP010000049.1:1153431-1187526 GCA_904066005.1 Synergus itoensis | reverse complement strand
AGTTTGGGGATTTTTAATGATTTTTTTGTGCTTAGGGGTTGATTTTGAGGGTGAACCTAGGGGGTTAGGTTGATGAAACTTTTTGGGTTTCTTTGGACATTAAATGGACCCATTTGGAATGATAAAATTTTAGGTCTCCAAGTTTGGGGATTTTTAATGATTTTTTTGTGCTTAGGGGTTGATTTTGAGAGTGAACCTAGTATGGTAGGGGGTTGAAACTGTTTTTTGTGTCTTTGGACATCGAATGAAACCACTTAGCGCAATCAGATTTTAGATCTCGTCCTTTTTACAAAAAAAAAGTTTCATAAAATTTTTAGAATCTGTTGAGATACCCCAAAATTTTCGAGACTTTTTAAACTTAAATTCCGTATGATGCGACCATTTTTATATTTGTAGAAATATCGAGTTGAAAATTTGAAAAATTAATAGAAATGTACTAAGGTACGTTCATCTGGTCCTAAATTTTAATAATTGAAAAATGATAATCAACTTGATAATAATCTCTTGAAATTTTTTATGAAACTTCTTAAAATGTTTAATTAAAATAAATTTTAATGATTCTATCGTAGGAGGGGTCTTATATTTATAAGCGTGAATTGTCCGGGAATTTCATGGGAAAAATTTAGTAGACACCCTCTCTAAAATCGACTTTCCCTAATTATACCTTCTAAGAATAGATATTCAAATAATGCTTTTTCCTTTTTGATCGGGGATTTTCTGCGCAAATTACTCGGATCATTCTTGAGAGATATCGATGACTTAAAAGTCATCGATGATGATTCACAATATAAACTAACGACTACTGATCGATGGGGTTCAATGTTACTCGCGCAAGGACTCTTGGAACTTACACGTGGAAGTGTTCGCGAGAGAGCTATGTGTTTACAATAAATGCAATTGTTAATATCGCGAGGTCTATAAAGGTCCGATAAAAAACCCAAAGGCCATGTCCTTGGCTTGATGCATAGAAAGGAGGCCCTTGGACTTCGAGTTTTCTATAATACGCGCCTTCTTCCATACGTTTCTGTATTCTTTATTTTTAATGACTTTTACTCTTTTTTTCTTATATAAATGAATCATTTATAATGCAAAAAGTACATTTAACCCTTAAGGGCATGTGGTAATGAGCAAATTCAAATTATCAGGTTTTTTTCACACTTTTTACTTTAAAAGAGTGTAATTTAAGTTCCTTTAATTTGTCAGGATTTAACCACCATCAAATGTAAAAAATTCATATTTAGGCTTCATGACAACTTTTCTAGTTTTTTTTATCGTAGAAATTGATCAGAAAAGGTATCACCCCTTTTTAATAAAAAATGAATTTTCGAACTTCCTGCATATATTTTGTGAATGTGAAGCAAAATAATCACGAAAATTATTTAAGAAATATTTGCAGGAAGTTCGAAAATGAATTTTTTTTATAAAAAGGGGTGTTTTTTCATTTCTGGGGGAGGTTTTTCAACTTTTCTGTACTTTTTTGTTTTATTACTTTTTCTGATCATTTTCTGCGATATTTAGACAAATCTAGAATTTTTTTTTTTATCAAATCTGTGAGAAAATACAAATTTTTTACGGTTGGGGAGGTTTCATCCCTCTGTGGAATCAAAGGAACTTCATTTTTTTTAGCCAGCCTAGTGTTCACGTTCCCTTAATAGATTGAGCGAGATTTTATTCAGAATAGTTTCAAATTTAACCGATAGATCATTGAAAAATCAGTGAAACTCCACTGAATCTCAGTGACTCTTTTCTCACGATTTTAATCAGTGAAAAATCTACTTTTAATCAGTGAAAAGTTCCTGAAATTTTCAGTAGTCTAGTGAAAATTATGGAAAATTTCAGTGATTTTTCACTGATTCTCCGTGGATTTTCACTGAATGAAATCTTGAAAATAGAGTCACTGAAAATCAGTGAAATTCCACTGATTCAATTTTAAATAGTAGAAACAATGATGAATTATGATTTCACTAAGAATGTCCATTTTTTGTTGTAAATTGCACATTATTTCTACATAAAAAATAGAATTGATAAAAAATATTTCGTTCATTTAAACGTTCAGAATTTTCAGTGCATGAAAATAACAGGAAAGATATTCAAGAAATTTCTCGCATGATTCATTCTATAACGTCAAGTAATGAATTATTAGTAAACACTAAGCACAATAATCTTTGTAAATAGGATTTAAAAATTATTTTATCTTCACTCTCTTGTAGCAATGGTAGATTCCAACAGAATATGCTATAAATTTCTTACTACGCAAATTGGTTTAGAAACGGTTTTTTTTTTTTTTTTTTTTTTTTGACATTAATGTCTCTCCATTCAAAGAATCGGGAAACTTTCTACTTAAAGTTAATCTAAGTGCTCTACAATTTTGCTTAGTGGAACTTCTTTTTTATTGACTAACCAGAGTACTCGAAATGACACGTACGTGTTATTCAGTGTTACTTAACGGGAATACGCTTGATGTTAAGTAAGAAGGTGAAGGTGAGCTTCGTGCGGTAAACATGATTGCGCTGTCGCAGGTGAAAAAGGAAAGTTAAGACCTTAAGACCGAGGGCAGAACGGTGAATCGAAGACGACGACAAAGAGGAATCGTTTTCTAGGCCTATAAAATTTATTATCCCGTCAGTTGCAAGTCAAGATTCTCTGATTTCTGCGACCCTTCGGACTCACTCTTATACTTAGAGGAAAGTCGTCTTACTATACCATCGGTTTTTCCCACGATTACTGTGTTTTATGGGTTTTCACTTCAGAAATTGCTTTTAATGTCCCTGTACTTCTACAGAAAAAAATTGCATTCGAGTTGACCTAACAAAAAATCAATTTCACGCGAAAATCACTGATTGCTTTTAATCTCTTTTCAGTTGAGGACAAATGGTGAATTATGACATCACTATTTACCGACAGTACCATATATATTTTCTGCACGGCGGTCTTGTTATTAAAGTTTGTATTTTTTTCAAATACGGCAATTTTTGAGGCAATTTTAGATAACTTTCAAGTTTTTAGTGTAAGTGGGAGCAGGGCTCTAGTGCCCTGTCTATTAATGAAACAAAGGTATTAAAAATTAAAACCCTGGTTTCACTTACATTAAAAATTTAAAAATTAATCAAAATTGTAGTATTTAAAGAAAATATTAACTTTAATTGATATATTTTCTTGTCATTTTCAAAAATTTCAGCAAGATATCTGATTTAGTTTAAAAATAAGAAGCCGCAGAAAATGTATATGGTATGGTTCGTAAATAGTGATGTCATTATTTATCATTTGCCCTTAAAAGGTTTTCATTTTGGTCTCTATTCTATTCAAGAAAGAAATAATGTTTAAAATTCCGAACTTAAAATTGCAGGGTGTCTACTATGCAAAAATTGAAGGTAATCAGGGAATTGTTTGCTCTCTCAACCTGAATTAGTAAGAAATTACTAATTAATTAGTGCCAATTCGTTCACTAATTCACTTTAGTAAGCATTTTTACTATCAATTAATTAAAAACTACTAATTCACAGTAAAAAACAACTAATTTATTTAGTAAGGGTAACTAAATCAATTAGTGAGCCTTACTGAATGAATTAGTAGTTTTTTTACTGCAAATTAGTACACGGAAAAAAGAAAATGGCTAAATTTACTATTTAAAATAGTTAACATGCGCTCTGAACGCAGTTTTCCTGAAATTTAGTAACTTTTACTATTTCAAATTGTAACTTTTGCAATGAAAAAACAGGGTTTGCAATTTTCTTAGCAAAAAATCTTGGAAAAAAATCTTGGAAAATCCGGAAATTGTCCTTGATTTTATTTTTAATGCAGGAAGTGAATTTCCGGTTATATTCATAAGTGAGAAAAATCCGGAAATTGGCCGGTAATTTTGTGGGTAAAATTTAGCAGTAAATTCCAAAAATAATTTCTACATAAATAATTTAACAATCTTAAAAATGCTGCAAATAGTTGAAAACTACATAAAAGTTGTAAATGTGGTTGTAACCGACAATGTAGTACATAGTCATTGTAGTTGTCAACTGTTTTCAACGTTTCAAGTCGCGTTCGACTAAAAAATTATCATTAGGGTTTGTTTATTGTTTGTTTATTGTATGCTGAACTTGTACCGATATCTATTCTACTGAGTTTTCTTCAACTTCTGGTTGTGGGTGAAGGTGAAGTGCAGCTCTTTGAACTCAGTCGAATATACGTAGCAAGATAAAAAAATTCTGCGAATATCGGTGTTAACAATAGTAATAAATGAAGCTAAAGGATAATAAGGGAGGTGGGAATGAAATTGTGCGTAATATGGCCAGACGATTATACTAATTAATTTAATTCCTTATCATAACGTCATATTGAGGGTTATCGAGTCATTAACCAGTGCATAGGAATTTTCATCCTGAGCGAAAGTTTTCATTTGTTTAATTCAATTGGTAAATGTTTTTAAAATATAGATTATTCCAAAATATGGATTATTTTAAAATATGGATTATACCAGTCACATAGTTTTCAAAAAATCATGGAAATTAATTTAATTCAGGTCATACTTAAAAAGTTGAATACAGTTTAATTTATACGAAATTAATTTCTCTTGCGGTATTATACAGAAATACTCATAAATTTTTTGATTCGATTTAAACTCTCACATTTCAAAACCTGCATTTTCATATAATTACGATAAATACCAATATAAAGCTAAGATCAAATTAAAATGAGGTATTTTAATTACGATTATCGATCTTAAATATTGCCATTACTCGTAAATTTTTCCAGTTATGAAGCATTGAGTGCAATAACGATTAAACTCCGCTCAACATTTGATGTAAAATAGTAAATTTTCCTGGCATTTCTGTTTTCAATTTAATCGAGTTGCATATTTTCGTTACTTTATCACTCGCTGCGTTTATTTGACATAAATCTGAGATTGTATTAGACACGTGGAATGATTTACGCCTCATCGTCGATCGATAAATACGTTAAAATCTCAGAAGTATGTACTTGTAAACTGACGTAGAAATCTCGTATCGGTGTTTCATCATTTCTCGATTATATGAGGCGAAAACTGTTTTGATGTACCAGAAGAAAAATTATGTTGAGTGTGAGGAAAGACCAAGGAGCGATATACAAAATAAGTAATGGTAATCTTAATTAGACCCCCTGCGACGCATATCAGTGTTCAATTGCATCAGAATTCAACCTTGGGGGTTATCGAGATATTTTTTCTCTCAAGTACTTTCAAGATATCAACTACGATGCTTAACTTTCGTATAATCTTTCCACACTTGTATGTAGAAAATATTTTCCTATCGAAAATGGTACAAACTGTATTTAGGTGTGATTTGGATATTTGATATTATTATTATTTTGATATTTGGATATTAGAATCGTCTAGTTTCCTCAATTTTTTCTCGAACTCTTCATTTTATCTCGCAGTCAAACGATGCATCTAAATTTTAATTATTCAATTTAAATTTTTGTTCTCGATCGTTTTTTTTAGCTATTCTGCTTATTTTTTTATTTGATTTTAGAAATTTTAAGCGAGTATTTGTTTAAACAAAAAGTTCGCGACTGAGAATCTCATTTTTTGCTCATTTCTCGCTCATCTCTCAAATGCACTAGTCAATGGACTTTTGGGAATAATTCCACCACTAATTATGCATCGTAATTAGTCCAGTCTGCGCCAGATTAATAGTCTGGGTATTAATCTGTAACAGCAATCACTCATTTTTCCGAAGACAATATGTAATTAGCAGATTTTATCAGGGAATATAGGTCCTGCTCTCTGACATCCGAACAATTCCATTCTTCGATAAGTAATGCTATGTAGGAATTAATCTAACTAAAAATTCTTCGCTTTTCTTCATTATAAAATATTTTTTAGTGTGTTTCTTTTCACTCAGGATTAAAAAATCTTTAATTATGGGATTTGCATAGAGTCTATTGAGAGTAACATTAATACTGGTGTTGTAACAGTGCAAGCAGACAGGTCACCAATATCAGTAATGATTAACGCTGGTCATGCCAATATTTCCATATTTGCTCCCTCACGTGCTTTGGATATGATAATTTCTTGTCCTTTCGAAGTGTAAAATTATTACAGAGATGCTTTCTTTTTTCGTTAAAGAAATTATCTGGTTTGTAAAATTTCAGGGTGTCTACTGTGCGGAAGGAAATCCGGATATTGTCCTTGATTTTATTTTTGATACGGAAAGTGGATTTCTGGTTTGAAAAAACTTCTCCGAATCGATCTAAATATTTTTATTTGGCACTTGCATCTTTTGTTAAATATTTTGAAATTTTCTTGAATTATTTTCAAATCCTTTAAAAAGACATTAAAATCTCGTCAATCCCTAGTAATTCCTTAAAATCTCTTGAATTTGTAGAAAATCTGTAAAATTTCTTAATATATATTAAAAAAAATGTCTTATATATTAAATAGTTTTAAAATTCCTCGTAGAATTAAAAAATTTTTCAAGAAATTCTGAAAGTATTTTATGAAATTTTTAAGGATTACAAGAAATTTTAAGATTTAAGAGATTTTTAGGAATTTGAAAAGATTTTGAAGTTTTTGGTGGAATTTAAAGTATTTCAAATGATTTTGGTGAATTTTAAAAAGAGAAGTGAAAATTGAAAGGATTTCATGAAATATTAATAAATTTGAAGGGATTTCGTGGAATTTTAAGATATTTCTAGGAAATTCAAGAAACTTCAATGAATTTTAAGATATTTCCAAGGTTATAAATTTTAGGGATTTGTACGAATTTGAAGTGATTTTAAGTGATTTTACATTTCAAAAGATTTAAAGTGATATTATACGAAATTTTTAAAAAATTTCAATATTATTATTATTGAAAATTCGTGCGCATTTTTAATATACTTTTGTCAGAGAAATTTGTCTAAAAATCAGGGAAATGTCAGGGAAATTGAAAAATTGAATCCTGTGGCCACCCTGTAATAATTTTTTAACACTATTTATTTCGTTAAATACATGTTAACATGACTCTCATGCACGTGTCACTGAGAGCACATCTTACGAGAAAGATTATCATAAGCAGCGTATCGAGGTCAGCTTCAGTCCCAGGATCCCAGGATCAGGGGTTACGAATCATCATGAAAAATGGCTTTACTTATAAGAGGAGAAGAGATATCCGAGATATTTTATCCGTATCGCAAAAAATATTTCAACACAACAAATTTGTTCAGGTTCCGGACTTTGAGAAAATGTCATGTAATTACAGCTCTCGAATAAAGCTCGACGCATTCGATGAGCAGATTGCATCATTCTGCTGAGTCCTCGCGGCTAAGTCTTAAATGATTCAATCAGTTTCCTATGATTAAAATAAGATAAGATTTTGAAGAAATGTATATCTTGTTGACCTTTCGGGGAAGTTCTAAAGAATGTGAGATCAATCTTCTAGTTTAAAGTGCGCAACGACTTCATTTCACTTGAAAACTTCTGCTATCATCTCCTTATTGCTTTCTTTTTTCATAATCCAAATTATGGTATCAACTTGACTCGATTCTTGTGACGTGAGAGTTCAGGGTCGAAGTCTTTGGATCCCGAGGTCGTTGAGACGAGGTTAGAAACCGATAACACGAATCCGTTCGCAGCAATCATCGCAAAGTTTATCCATTCCAGGGGCGATGATTTATGCCGCAGGGTGCGTCATGTTTTCGCTATCGATTGTTAACCTCTCCACAACTCATTCTCTCCTTTCTTCTCTCTGTGAAAGTAATTAACACACGATGCTAATCTGTGTTTTTATTTTTCTGCGCAACATAAAGGAGGAAAAAATACAAGGCAGATAAGGCTACTGACGGCACAAGAAGACTCGTCAGCTAAGCTAAGGGCTCGTCCAACAATAAGTTTATATGACAGTGTACGCGCCTCTTGATCATTGTGAGTATGATACCTCGCGGAAAGTCCAAAAGCAAAGAAGAACCGATGATTCAGAATCATGTAACTTGGCTGGATCGATTAAATATGCGTGATAAGATCTCTGACGATTATTCCTTATCGCAAGAAGAAAACGGCGCACCTGGAATTTGAAAAAGCATTTCTATTTTTGGATGTGTTTATTGTTCCATTAAAAGTTTACTAGATAAAGAATTATTGACATTGATGGAATTATTCTTTACTGACAGAATTAAAGGTTACAAATATCTTTATTAGTTTAATTAGTCCGATTAACCTTTCCGTTACTTCGCATGCATTAAGATATGCTAAACTGTTGATATAAATGCGAATTCCTGGAGGAATACGTGTAAAAGGAAATTAAGAAATTACTTTAATTAATTCAGTACATATACAGATATTGAATTTCAACGTGTAGATGATACCATCTAATATCTAGGTGGCTGTGCCATAGTTACATACATGTATAGCTCTAAAAACATGAGGAAAGAGAAAACAATGGTTCAATTTAATCTTGTAGATAACTGCACCTTTGATTAGTTGAACACTTCGAAGAAAAGTAACTTTACACCTTTCTTCAGGATACAAATGATTCATCAACCATCAGGAATAACCTTATCCAGTAAGATCCGCAATTGATGATTCAAGAAGGAAAAAGTCTTACTCCCACAGTGTAGTATCGAACATTAGCGATTGCTTGGAGTATGTCTTCTTACTCGGTCACTCATAGAGAGCAATACACGCTAATATTAGCGATCTAACATGATACCGAGCATGATACCACGCTTGGAGCTTATTCCTGGCACAGCCAGCTGCGCTTGGCTAACCAGAGTCAAGGTCACGGAGTACTCTTAGGGCTCTCGCGTCCGCGAATTCCATTTGTAATTATGCGTGCATGCAATTAGGCACTGTATGAAAGGTGGCCTATTTTCTAATCAAAGATCTTGGATAAATCGTTCAGAAGCTCAGTAGAGAGTCGCAGATAAATCTTGGAGAATATTAATAATCAATACGGTTGATACGGTTGCTATTAGCACATTAGAAGTTTTATGAGCATGTTTATGACACTTATGCAATTGCAATTAGAAACATTTATAGTCTATGATTCTGACAAAGATTGTAATGGTAATGTATATTGTAATTGGAGAAATTGATATACTATGAGAATGACAACCATTATAGTAATGAATTATGCGATAATTGAATCTAATCACGGATCATAATTAATATATTGAGAGATGAACAGTGGGCATTTTAGGAATCTAATATAATTATAAACACATCAGCTGAAAATCATGTAGCTAATGTAGGCTTTATTAGTTGCCGTGTTTTGGAAGAACGTTAATTGTATTTTTTGTCATTAATTAAGATTTTTAAACAATCTTTTTGCAGAAATGAAAAGATTTTATTTTGATTAATCAAGAATAGAAAAGAGTGCAAAAAATGAATAAGTGATAAAAATTCGAACAAGTTTTCAAATTCTTTAAAAAGAAACTTTAAAATCTCGTAAATCCCTAGTAATTCTTTAAAGAGTGTTTATAAGCCGACCGGGAAACCGGGAAAAACCCGAGAATTTTATTTGACCGGGGAAAAACCGGGAAATCCCGGGAATTTCATTTAGGACCGGGAATTTTTTATATTTTATCTAAAAATTGATTTTTTTCTACTTTATCTTTTTATTTAATTTCTACTTTATCAAGTTTTTTTTTTTATTTTCTTTTTATTCAAATTTTTTTATTCAAAAATCACAAAAAGACATCTATAAATTGGTCGGAGGAGAAAAGATTTGACCAGGAAAAAACCGGAAATTTCAAATTTCCTGATCACTAGACACCCTGACTTAAAATCCCTTATGTCTTGAAATCTTCTGAAATCCCTTGAAAATCCTAAATTTTCTGTACGACCATTTTTCTCCGAGTTATCCCATGTTGAAAATCACCGAAAAATTTGGAATTTTTTATATCCTTTAATTTTTGTGAGTAGTGTATAATATTTCAAAGTAGCAAATTTCGTATGTTGCAATCCACTATACATTGTATGATGATTCTGTCGTATATATATCCATAAACAAGAAAAGTGCGAAAACTTTCCAGGAATTATCAGAGAATTTCGGGGGAAAAATTTAGTAGTCAGACTGGCCAAATGAATTCTGGTTTTCTATATTTTCTGAATTCGGAAAAATATAGAATTTGGGAAACATTCCTGCCCCTCGAGAAAAAGGCGATTGCGCGTAGGCATAAAAGAGCAGACGCATAGTAAATATGATTGAAAAGTTCTGAACGTTCAAATGAACGAATTTTTGTATTGATTGTATTTATAACTATAAAAAGTTTTTAAATATTGATTCATTTATATTGAAAATAATAAAAAATGAAATAAACTTGTAATCTTGATTGTTATTATTAGTTGGCACAATATTTCTGGATAAAATATAATTTGAAAAAAATATTTCGTTCATTTGAACGTTCGCAACTTTATTCACATTAGTAAATGTGTTTATATAAATATATGCATATGCTTAGTATTTGAATTAAAGCATTAAAGTTTGAGCAATATGTACATTTATGTTTGCATTTGTGTGTGCTTTTATACAGGTAAGAGTCGATTAACATTTTATCGCGCCGCTCGATTGCGCATAAGATAAAGAATCAATCGGTCGTAGGCTCGGGTGTATAAAGTGTATAACTACCCACTGCAACGCGGCCTAAGCCTTACGACGCACAAATGTCTAATCGACTCGTAACTCTATTTCTCCTCGTGGGATTTCTGCCCACCGGTACCAGTTCTACTGTCCTTGGCCTATATCAAGCACCTTAGACCCATACGTAGGTGCGACTTTTTCCATCCCCCGGATGCATAAGACCGGTTCCTATTGTTGTTGAATTGTCGATACATTAGATCTAAATTGCAGCTTTTGTAGTATTAACCTTAATCCTGATGAAAACCGCTGAAGGCTCCGCCGCAGGGAAAGAATGTTGGATGGTAAACAACATGGTACTTGTTGTTGATGTGATGGATAAATGTGAAGGCGATTCAGGGTTGCAATTAAGGATGGCTTTTATAGTTTTATGACGATGAATGATTGCTTTCTTGTCTTGTGGATTAGGATTGTTTTTGTTGTGTCTTTCTTCATAGTTAGGTAACTCTGATATATGTGGTATTGTGGGAACTCATTGTTTGGAATTAAGAAAAAACCTTCAAATTCAATGTTTAGTACCTCTTCAGTACACCAAATTTTCATCTAAACTTGTTTTGTTTGCTTCCATAGCAACGACCGTTTTTCTCTGTAGACGAGGAAATAATTCGAATAAATTGTGATTTATTTCGTCATCTGGGATGCCAGAGTCCATTAAATAACTAAACGCGAGTTTCACATTATCGAATGCTTTACTTTGCATATTAAACTAACTACTGCAAATCTTTCTTGAAAGACAGCTAATCTTTATTGAAAATTAATCTGTCAATGAGTACATATAGGAAATGCAGTAGTAAAGATTTTGAATTGAATTTAAGAACAGTGTAATTGAAATGTGTTATTTCATGTTGTTTATCTTTGCCTGTCAACAGTATAAAAGAAATGAATTTCATTAACCATTTACAGTCGCGTATTATTCCTGCGATATCCAATCAGAAGATATAATATCAAAAAGTACAGGTGCGTGGGTGTTCGAGAAATGTTGGAAGTATCAGTAAAGCATGGAACAAATTTTTTTTTCCGAGAAACAACTCGTATGACTGGATAATCAAATTGATACTTTATAATGACGGAGATGCATAATACGATTGCATTACGTTATCGATAATTGGGAGCACCGCCATAATTAAATTGCAGACGCTTTCTTTTCAAAAATATCAAGTGTGTGAAGCTTGCAAATTTTTGAGGTCTATTTGATGCATTTTTCCCGGCAACTTCAAATTTTTTCTTGTGCAGAATTAGCAAAACAACAAGAAATTTTTCTTTCAGACAATAAGAAGTTTCTAGCAATTTTCAAAAGAGAGCGTTAATCCTTCGCAGGAAATCCTCGCGGAAAATCGGCGGAGCACGTCGCGAGATTGCCCAACGGTTGCCTCGACTGTTAAATTCTCTTGCCGGTTTAATTCATAAGTATTAAGAAGGTATTATCGGCGGGGAACGAGGGATTACTTAATCGAAAGTGAGTAGTCGAGCTGCGCTATAGGCTTGGCTGAGCAACTGGGTCGAGAGTGTGGTTGCTTCGCCTATGTTAGCTATCTTTTTCTCAAGTGTACAACTTGTCTCTATAAGTTCTGTACCTTACTTGTACCTTGCCCCGCCGCTTTGTACGAGAAGAGCTAAAAACGTCAAAAATTGCACTCTCGATCGTGCCGTGAGTGCCGATTAGATTAGATACGTGCAAGGACGCAGAGTAGTGTATAAGGGTGTAATTGCAACTCTCTTGTATGAATCGACGTCACGCGGTACTACTAGGAAAGAAATTTAATCTTCGATTGAAAAATTTTCGAGGGGAAAACAATTTTTCAAGAAATCGGATAACGCGTTTTATAATGATGAAAATTGTCCTTCAGCACGAATTTTTATCTTTCATGAATCATTTTTATCGTAAAACTCTTTTCATTTTATTGAAATCCCTTCAAATTCTTTAAAATGCCGAAAAATCTCATGTAAACCGCCTGCATAAAATCTGTTAAATGCCATGAAATCTCATTAAAACCATTAAAATTCTTTAAAATTCCATGATATCTGATTAAATTTCTTTAAAATTCTATAAAATCTCGTGAAATCTCGTGAAATACTTAAGAATTCTTCAATGAAATACCGTGAAATCGCTTAATATATCTAAAAAAATCTGCCCGCTTCGCGGGCACATTCTCATCGCGCGCTTCGCGCGCGGCTCGCTTCGCTCGCAAAAATGAGCGCGCCTACGGCGCGCGGGTGGTCGAATATAGTTCGATCGTCGCGCTTCGCGCTCCGAAAATATTTACACGTCGCGCTTCGCGCTCCGTGTTGCGCGCTTCGCGCGCTTGTGCCCTGCAGGAGGCTTGCACCTTACAGGACGCTTGTACCTACATGTTTTTTTTAAATTACTTTAAATTTAAATTTAATTAAATTAAATTTAAATGAAATTAAATTAAAGCTTTGAATGTAAAAGAAAACTAATTTACTTAAGGTTCTATCGACCTTAAGGAGCACATTCTCATCAGGGCACTCGCGCTTCGCGTTCAATATTTGATTTAAACCTCGCGCTTCGCGCTCGGCTCTGTTTAACAATATTTTTCATGATTAAAACGAAAACTACTCATCCTATTGAAAAGTGACCAAAAGATAACTTGTAGATCTTTCTAAGACCAATAATTATGTTTCTTATCATTTTCTCTGCATCTCGCGTTATTTGGCTCAAAATTTGAATTTTCGATTTTTTAAGGAAATTCAAAAAGTTGTTATGCCTATCCTATAGGGCGTTCAAAAAGAAACATTTTTTATCTTTAGACTTTTTTTCATATCGTGCGTTGTTTGGATTCTAATTTAAGTTTTCTTTCATTTTTTTGGATTTTCAAAATGTTATAAGTCTTTCAATTTTTTTTTTATCCAAAAAAGTCATTAAGAAAAATTGTTCGACTTTTTAAGTACTACGAACATCCGTCATTAGAATTTTTAAATTAAAAAAAAAAGTGGTATAAAAAATTTTCAAAATGCTCCAACTTTCTGAATTTTTATCCAAAATGGCTGGCCAACGAACTTGACCTTCATTTTAGGACACTCAAAGAGTATACCAAAGGCCAATCCAATCGGTCAATTCTTTCGAAAGTTATCGTGCTCACAAACTAAAAATCTACAGACAGACAGACACACAGACAGACAGACAGACAGACAGACAGACACACAGACAGACAGACACATTCGTAAAAACATGTTTTTCGGGTTCAGGGGGTCCCAAAACGTGGACATTTGACAAAAACTGGGGGGGTCAAATTTTACACAAATCTAATACCTTCTCTGATGAGAATGTAAAAATATCAATAAATTTCATGAAATCCCTTCAAATTCCTGAACATTACTTAAAATCCCACAAAATGTGTTAAATCTCTTAAAATTCCTGAAAATATTTCAGAATTTCATGTAATCAAATGTAACTGTCTTGAAATAGAAAAATTAATTATTTGAGGGGCCTAAAATATTGTAATTTTGTATATGTTTATATTAAAACATTATTAACTTCATGCTACGTTTCTAGCGTGCGTATGATATTGATAATTTATTATAAATGAATATGTAGGTTACAAAAACTCAATAACCACGCCTGTAATAATCACAAAAATGTCTTTTTTAAAATGCGATTTTACATTTTGAAAAATCTTATAAGAAAGCGAAAAATTAGAAGATCGCTGTAATCGACCTTGGCCTTAGTTTCGAAGCGTGCAACTGTCACCCGAAGGGAAATCGATGTGCAAATAATGCTCTTATATGTGGGGCAGCAAAAGTGATAGTTATACATGTAACTACCGTTTGCAACGTTCATTTATAAACGAAAAGGTGTAATTTGTTTCCAATTATGATTTTCTTTTTTTGAAATTATTGACTGATTAATGCTTTTATTATCATTTTGAACATTTATAAGCGAAAATATAAACTTTTAGTATCAAAACTTTTGGTATTTTAGTATAATTATTTTCATTTGTAGACGATGGAATTTACTTTTGTATTTTCGTTTATAAACGTTGTAAACGACAGTTACATAGTTATACCGATAGTGTAACGGTTATACGAGCATACTAATTTCGTTTTTGTCTCGAATTATTTGGTATTCACGTGTTACACGATTACTTTTTTATTGTCAATGCGAGTATGAGCAACGATACTCTCTGAACCATGTATCAGAAATGCGTATTGACTTGCCTGAAATGATTGATATTTAAGGTTCACGTTATTCGTGTGTACTCAACCATCGATAATCGTTTTTTAAAGAATTCAAGCCTGAGTCGAGATTATATGATATTTTTTTACTATCATTGCTATTAAAAACTGAATTTAAAACTTTTCTTTCAATCCTTACGAAATCGTTTATTATAGAGAACATTTCTTGTGAAATTCTTCGGTTAGAATCACCCTCCTCTTATTTTCTAATTAGTTTAGATGATTTATTCATCGTAAAATTGTATGATATTTCTGTTAGGTATTTTCATTAAATCTATATGAATTAAGTTTTACTGAATTAGTATTGAATCAACACTTGCCACTGGCAGAAATATTAAATATTGAAAATATTTAATTTAAAAACAGAAATTACTTTTGTAACTATTGCTCTTTTGCCCTCCTCAAAAGTGGAACCAATCTACATCCGGTTGTGCAACAACTCTTGAGAATTCCGAGTTCTAGATTCTTTCCAAGACTGTTATGTCTCTTGAAGGTAATTTAAATGGCCGTATTTTCTTCAGAGGCTAGTTACTATATCTGTGCTAGCAAAATTGAACCTGTTTGCTTTTGATCCCATCGCAAATCTTCCTTTCCGAATGAACATCAGATTTTCGATCATGAGAATCGTTTCAATCGCCATTCCGATTGATTTATAATCTCATAAAAATTATTTCACCTTCCACTGATTACCCAATTTATACAGCCCTTTTATTGATCGAGTTTCGATATTGTTTTCTCACTATTATTTGATTGTTTTGCAACTCTGCTTTCGAGGCGATAATATTACGAACAAAATGTCATAGTTTATGGGATTTTATTTATCTCAGCGTTTTCATCCTTTCCATTCTACTTTTTTTCTTCTTGATGATATAATTAAATTATTTCGCGATTCTATGTTGCATCAATAATGGATATTATTCGGTAGGAACTCAATTTGCAAATTACATCAGAATGAAGAAGCATTTCTCTAAGGTACACAAACTCTCAATTGTCATTAGGTAACAACTTTTATTCCATTCTCTAATATCATGCTACGATCAAACTAATTATTCTTCAGTTGATTGCTCCTGAATTCATCCGGCAAAGCTTGTAATTTATCATCTCAAAATCACGAATCGCGGGTTGTATAAATAGTAAGTCATTCTTTAAAGTTTTCTTCGCCATAAAAATGATACGCCGTGATATTTATTAGACCCACTTTGAAAAACATGTGATAAATTTCTGCCACTTTCTTCATTGTCAACATCAACATTATAAAAAATCAGAGTGACAACTTAACCGGGAAACCGAGAAGTGACCGCGAATTTAATTAAAAGTTCGGGAATTTACTTCTGATCGCACTAAAGTTCAAGTTTTCATTATTCTTTTAATAATTGTTTATACTACATGAATTGGGTTGAAGTTTCAGACATCTAGTTTGACGATTTTTATGTTTATAAAGGTATTTATTAGAGTAAAGGCAGTTTTAAAGCTGGCAAGAGGTCTCAAAATATTCAAAAATTTATTGAAAGAAGAACCATAATACGTGATAAAGGGGAGCCCCTCCACCCCCGTGTGATAAACAATGATATTTTCCTGAACACCTCCCCTCCAAAAGAATCACGTATTTTTTGAATGATCCCATAATAATTTGTATTTAAAAAATTTATTTTCTCTTATTTTATATTTTCGATTATACTTTACTTCAAGTATTGGTTCCACGAAATCATTTGAATGTGATGACTTTTACTTTGAAGTTCATCACATAAATAATGTTTGAAAATGAAGGTACAGCAAATGGGAACAAGATAAAATGAACAAAGTCGTAAGGCAGTAAATTGCCATCGTTTAACGACGCATGTAAAACGTAGAAACTAGATACTACCAATAATTGGCTTTCAACAGCTACACGTTTCAAGTATTTTTTTCTGTAATATATCTGAAAAAATAAAAGTGGAGTACGAAGATTGGAACTGTAGAAGAAATAATTAAAATGCATTCTATTCGTTAAAAGTCGTTTAAAGATAATCACTATCTACCACATACGCTTTTAACGAAATTCAGCACAAATGCCTTTTCGGAGGCTTGGAAATTTTCCTTATTTGAAGATGAATCAGAAATTTAGAACTAAACCTTGAAGCTCGGAATAAGGACGAATTCCGAAAGTATTAACATTTAATTTTAATAATTCTAAATTCTAATTCTTAATTTTTTAATAATTCTTTAGATATTTCGCTTCCGTGCTTAATTAGAGTTATTTCTCATCTCGAGTTAAAAACGATAAACAATGTTTGGTAAAATGCACATTGATGGTGAATTAATTTAACAATGTCGAGAGCGTAAAGATAAACAATAATTCAAACTCAGATTTCAGAAAGCAAATGAGCACAAGTGTTAAACTTAGCTCAATAAATTTTTGGAGGTAAGTGGCACATAAACATTTCAGAGTAGAGTCTACACTGAAACGTTCAATACATACGCTGATGTAAACAGCGTGTATTGGTAAAGTGACGCTGCATTTTCTATGGTATTTTTTTAACAAGTTCACATTCTTTCCGAAACAAATTATGCATGCATTATATTATGTATGTATGCATTATACATATATACAATATACACCCAGAAAAAAAGTTTGTTTGAATCAAATATATATTTAATATACAGCCAAATAAAAAATATCTTTGAATTAAATAAAATTTATTTGATTCAAAGAAATTTTTTTTTTAATTAAATAAAAAATATCTTTGAATCAAATAAATTTTATTTAATTCACAGATATTTTTTATTTGGCTGTATATCAAATATACGTTTATTTGATTCAAACAAACTTTTTTTCTGGGTGTACATGTCATACTACAAACATTTGTTAAAGTGGGATAAAACTCATTTAGAGTAAAAATGGGATAATCAAAATAAATTCTGAGAGTAAAAACGGGCCAATTAAACACATTTAAAACTTTTGCTTACGGAAGTTCAAATTACAAGACTGTGTAAATTATTTAATCAGTGAAATGGAAAATTAGTGTTTCATTGAAAAGAATGCAAACAAACTAGATAAATATTTCCGTCACTTTTTCCCTATTTGTAAAATCAGTCCAATATTTTGATTAAAGAAACAAAAGAGAGGTTATCTCTTTATTACTTCATACTTATAATTATTATTTATTATTCACACTTATACTGATTGACACATTTCTTTTACGTCTTGAATGTCAAAGGATAAGATGACCTGTCTTTTGTTTTCGATTAATTAAATAATACCGAAAAACAGTTTAATTAGTAGCTCAGTTCTGTATAAATGTTCTGCAAAACCACACAGATTAAATCTGAATAAAAATTAATTTAATCAGAATTATTAGTGGAAGAATATTGACAATTGAGAATTGAGAATTATCAACAATCCTTAAATTTTGAAAAATATAATTCTTTATTCATGCAAATTGGAATGAAGAGGCTTTATAGCTGTGAAACAATTTTGTTTTTGGTTGAAGAGACTGATAAGGATTTGAGGATGGAGTATAGTTTACTTAGCACGAAAATCATTTCTATTTTTGCGTCTGATAATGAGACTGCAATAAAAGGCGCGTACGTTCAAACGAGAGTGAATGAGAGTAAGTGAAGTGCTGGCCTCATAATGAAAGTGAAATCGAGAGCGCCAGTGCCGCACCCCACCAAGTAAAGTGAGTTCCTTACCTTACCATCGAGGCACCAGCATCGACATGAAATCGCACCGTATGCTCTATGCATATATATTTACTGAATACTTCATAGCAAATGGTCTTATGTGCACAGGTCACAACATTAATTCCGTCCCAGGTTAACGATGTACGTGTCGATTCATTATGAGATTCTTAGTTTCCCTCCAACCAACCCAGCTTGATTATAAATGATTATTCATGCCTTGCAGTCTCTGGACAATGCAAATCGGAGGAAATATTCATTTTTATTTAGATTTTAAATAAAGCCTCGAAAGAGAGATTCATTTATTATAAAAAGGCATTTTTGCTTTGCCTTACGTTCATTATACATTCACAATAAAATTATAATTTATTCTCTGGTCTCTAAATCTAATATTATTAGGAATTTTGTTCTAATTTGGTCCCATTAAAAATTTCAGAAACAAATGATATTTATTTTGAGTCAAATTGACACTGAAATTAGAAATGTTTAAAGGTTTTGGTATTTCCATAGTTTTCTTGTAGTTTTCTATTGGATTGAAATTTTAGACGTCTAGTCTGACGATTTTTTATTTTTATATTTATTGGAATAAAAATATTTTTAAAAAAATGTTTCCATAGTTTCCAAAGCCCAAAATTTTGTTTATTTACTGGCAGAAATTTACCCAGCATTGTCCGGAATTTTAAGAGATTTCTTAAAATTTAAAGGTATTTTAAAGAGACTTTAAGGGATTGTAAAAGATTTTAAGTAATTTTGAAGACTTTTTCAGGATTTCAAGGATTTTTTTCAAATTAGGATTTCCAGAAATATTGAAGGATATTATGAGATTTCGTGTCATTTTCAGGAATTTAAGAAACTTCAAGAAATTTTGAATCAAGATATTTTAATGAACTCCATGGAATTTTGAAATATTTCAAACGATTTTAAGAAATTTAAAGAAGATTTAAACAATTTCAAATAACTTTAAAATATTTTATGGGATTTCATTGGATTTCGTCTATATTAGAATCAATTCCTTGTTTCTTAAAGTCATTGAAAATCTGATTAAGTCCTGGGTAAATTTTTGCTAGTAAATAAACAAAAATAAAAAATATTTTTTGGGATTCTTTTATTTTCATATTCTTAATCTAATAAATATAAAAAATTTCCATAAAAAAATGTCCATTTAGTTTTCTGAATTACCCGTGTAGAAATTTCCAAACCTGGCCCAGATCGGTGATGAAACGCCCGGCCCGATCGGGCCAGGTTTGGCTAGGTCTGGGCCTGGTCGGGCCGTGTGTTTCATCCCCGATCTGAAATCCCCCGATCCGGACCAGATTCCCCAATCTGGGCCCGATCGGGGCCACAGCAAAATTTCTACTCTGGTATATATTTTTTTTGAATGGCAGCCTTCAAACTTTGATCTTTTAATATCAAATGAGAATTGAAAAATTTTACCAAAACACGTAGATTCGCATCAAACAGAATTTTTATTATTTGAATATGTGTTAATCATACAAATATTAACTTGGCCTAAATAAGAAAACCGAACTTCTTTGGAACTGCGAGCTTGATTTTATTCAGTTTAATTCCAACTATAACTATTCATCAGATGTCCCTCTAAAAGAACTTTTTTAAAGTTATCATCCTGTTTTCATTTCGGAGTTATCATAGTGACACACGTTTTTTTTTATTTTTTTTTTATTTCTATAAATACCAATTCCATCAATTATTATCAAAGCACGTGCATGACCTTGCTGTGAACTCAGTTAACATTGTTCTCTTATTAATTTATAACCTGACACCCAAAAATTATAAGTTTTATCTTTATATATGTTTATTAGCATGACTCTGTGAATTAGATTTGTTTAATTCTGAAGAATGTTCCAAACAATAACGACTATAAGTCATAAAAGTCTTCTTTTAATATAGACTCAAGATGATAGAGAGAACAAAACAATTTTTGCGTTAAATCAATATGTAATTATCTTATATGAAAGCTTAATTATTATTATGTACATATATGAATGATTCTCATTTTGATATATGTACATATAATTTATACTTTTATTTGTAATAATAATATAATTTATTCTTTATTTGTACATATAAGAAATAATTTCGCTGATGGAAGTAAATGAGTTTTAGCAACAAATATTTATTATTGCTAGAATAAAGTAGGGGAAACTAACAAATTGCTCTTATGATAAAAAGTATCACGTGTCCTTAAGATGAATTTCACATTCCGTGCCATGCGGATATCACTTCAATAATGAAGTTCTTTGTAAACGCCACACGTAAAATGGGTAATTTTCACGGTATTTTCCAAAGATGGAATCGAGAGATTCCCTTCCAGGTAAAATACCTCGTACGTTTTTCCGTATAATACGAGAGGTGTTTTGTCCTGGTTACTATAGTGGAATGGTGTCAGTTACATAAGGATTCTGACGGATTCAGAAGCGCCAAAGGATGCTGGAGAGAGGGTAGATAGGAAAGAGAAAGATAGGAGCGGAGGAGAGTGTAAAGAAGGGAGAGAAAAATAAATGAGTGTGGGGGGATACAGAAAATGACAAAGTGAGAGGTCCGTAACAAATGAAGAGGAAGAGAGCAATGGGAGAGAAAAAGATGGAGGGACAGAGTCTAGAGAAGGACCAATGAGTGACGTCGTGAAGCTAAAAAGAACCAATGACGTGATGCCATTCTGCGACAAAAGGGGAGAGTGAAAAAAGTGAAAGTTTCTGCTGCATATCGGTCAAATGCATCTCCGCCCCTCTATTTTTCTCTCTTCCTTGCTTTTCTTCTTTTCCTCTTTTGAAGAGACCCTATTTGCCATTTTCGATTTCTTATTCATTGAGTCATCCATTTTCTTTCCAGTTTGAAATGGCCATATTTTCTTTTTCGTTATAGAATATATCAGTTGTTTCTTCCGAGGTTTCTTCTAAACTGTTTCTTCTTTTGTTTCTTGACAAATGTTCACCTTTGAACAAATGTTCTAGATAAAAGAATGAGATAATCCTATCTTAAAAAAATGGTGTCACGAAATGTCTCGAAAATCTCGCATACATTGTTGTTGCAAACTTGATTGGCTTTTAAATGACTTGAAATTGAAAGAAAAAAAATAAACTAATGGCGCAAACAAATTTCACGAAAACCTTCGAAATCCCTTGACATTTGTTAAGATTTCTTCAAACTCCCAGAAACCTCTTAAAATCCCTTGAAAATCCACAAAAACCATTAAAATCATGAAATCTTATCAAATTCCATGAAATCCTTAAAAATTCTTAAAAAAAACCTTTTAAAAATTAGAAAAATCTCATAAAATCCTTTAACATTTTACGACAATCTTCAAAATCCTTTTAAATTCTACAAAATTTTTTAAAAATCAAAAAATCCCTTCAAATTATTAGAAATCTCATAAAATTTCACAAAATTCTTAAAAATCCCATAAAATATTTTTCAAAGATCAAAATCCCTTGCATTCTTTTAAAATTCCTGGAAATTTTATAACAACATTTAAAATTCTCTTAAAAGTCTCTTAAAACACCCAGAAACCTTTTAAAGTCACTTAAAAATTCACGAAAACCTTCCAAATCGCTTAAAATTCGTTGAAATCTCTTAAAGTTCTTAGAAACCTCATAATCTTCCTTAAAATTTCAAAACATTTCAAATCCCTTAAAATTCCCTATATACCTTTAAAAAATCTCTTAAAATTTCATGAATTCCGTTCAAATTCCGCGAAATATTCAAAAATAGTTTAAAATTACACGAAATCTTTACAGCTTTGTAAAAATCACTTGAAAATTGTCAAAATCCATTGAAATTCCTAGAAATCTTTTGAAACTCTCTAAAAAAGATTATGTAACGAAATATCTCTAAAATCTTGCATAAATTTTATTATTGTTTCAAATCTGCTCTCTAAATTTGAATCAGCGAAATTTTATTGGTTTTTGAATGACTTGAAGTTGTAAGAAGGAAAATAAATAATTGTTGGTTTGCTAGTGAGATAAATGGTCACATATTTTTTTACTGTGATAACATTTCTGAGATGTGATATATTGTGTAGAATATATACATTATTAACACAAAGCAAGTAGAGATTATTGCAAAGAAGTCATTGATAGAATAGAATTGGGAGAAAAACTATCTCAAATCAAAGAAAAATAAAAGTGAGGGTTATAAATTATTTCGTATTTATTTATTAGTATCGTTTTTGATATGCTTCATGAATAGAAAAAGAATCGTTTCTCAATATCGTATAATGTATTTATTCGTATTTAATGGATTGCTAAAAACTGCGAAACTCTTCTAGAATTCAGCTCATTATTGATTTCCTAATTGTGGTTAATGCAATGGTCGATTCGATATGTTAATAGAAGCCTCTCAAATAGCGATTACTTCCAATCTGGAGCGGATTTGACGATTTTGCATTGTAGGGTTACGATAGGAATCGCTTTTGCAATATTCCCAGGCAGCGTGCGACGAGAGGGCAAAAGGAATGAAGAAAAAACTTGGTCTAAACAAAGCCTTCACGCAAATTGCACAAAAATTGAGCAATGCTACAGTTCTAATGCATCACCAATCTTAGAAACTGGCCTAAAATTCTAATAGTGCTAATCTACTTTTTCTTCTTTAGTTTTCATTTCATATACCAAATCATAACATTTTTTACTCATTTATTTCTACAAATGACATTTTAATATAAACTTCAGTAATCAATGTCAGTAGCTGCTGGCGATTTTTGATTCGGATGAGATCACGGATGTTAAGAAGTTTCGGGCGCGGCTAGCGCTCGGATAGGTATCCGTTCGTGATTTTCACTTAGTTGTTTCTTCATTTTGTCCAAAGTTATAACTTGAAGAAATGCTGTTGTTAACTAACCCGACATTTGACCCGAGGATTCATCATTTGGAATTATACGCTATGTCAAAAAGCCTACCATATCGATTGCCTATAGAGGCACGAATCACGCCATTTTTATGATTTTTTTATGAAAAGTATCGTACGTAACTTGTGTGAAAGCTTTTTTGTAACTCGTCTTCGGCGCCTCGCCTACGACTCGTTACAAAAACATCGCGCTCGTTTCAAAAAAGCCGTCAGTTCACACATGTCACGTAATATACTATTATAAATATCATTTTCCACTCTGAAAAAATTATAACTTAATATTGATTCTTAAATCAATTTCTGATTCAATATATTTAATTTTTTTTTTTTTTTCAAGAAATGTTCAATTAAGATAAAATTTTCAGAACTTGATGTATTTCACCTTTTTATCTCTACTTAATTATTCTTAACATAGACAGAGAGGATCTGATAAAGGACTTGTCAATGAAAGGTGAAAATTAATTCATTGTAAATTTAAAATTATAGAGTAAAAATGGTTTTAACGATATTTCGAAACATTTTAATTGTTTCATTCGCTTTCAGCATTTCGACTTCCGTCAATGAGTCTATAGGTTAACTATTCTTTTTCCATCCACTTATCCCACTCTTGTACCTGTCCTATTGTAGTGCATAATACACAATGAATATTAAAAAGGGAAAAGGTTAATGGTATTGCTATTAATTGCGCATTACTTGCAAATTTTTTCGTGAAAAAAATGTCACTTGTTCTTACTGAAAAATTGCCTCTTGACACACTTTAAATTATAATCCAACCGATTCTTGAGAATCTTTCTTTCAATTGATGATTTTCAAATGATTTTTTACGAAATTCAAAAGCTTTTTAGGTGTTTAAAAAGTTTTCGTAGAATTTTAAAAGGAATTCAGGATATTTCATGAAATTTTAAAAGAATTCATGCAATTTTAAAAGATTTTTAAGAATTCTAAAGGATTTTAGGGATTTTTAAATATATTTTAAGTATTATAAATTTTGAGGAATTTTAAGGTTTCTTTGTTAGAGATTTGAACGAATTTTACGGGACTTCGAAGGTGTCTGGTGTCTGGCCGAGAAACCAAACATTTTCTTTCTTTCCAATAATTTCAATTCATTTAAAAACCAATCAGATCCGTAAACATGTTTTTGTAACAGGTCTCTGTAAACATGTTTGCCGAGCTAATTATCTGGAGATAAAACAAAAGTTTGAAGGAACTATTAAATAAGTTTCTCCTCAAATTTCATATGTACATAGAAATTTTTATTTGTGTTTTCAGCGGAATTCATCCGTCGACCTTAATTGGAGAAGATTTTAAAATTGTACTCGGTTGCATGGAAATATAGCTCCTGCCGCCTACATATGCACGCACGTCTAATCGTGCGTAAGTGTATTATGTCAATGGTCATTAAAATCACAGTGACCCGATTTCACGACACCAGTCTACTGTCATCATACATTAAATATTGAAATTCTCATCTTAATAATGTAAGTAGTGAACATTTTTATATTCTATGTACATTTTTTTCTTTTAACAGGGTGGCCACATGTCAGGAAAGTCAGGGAAATGCGAGTAGGATTACAAGAAATTTTAAGATTTAAGAGATTTTTAGGAATATGAAAAGATTTTGAAGTTTTTGGTGAAATTTAAAGTATTTCAAATAATTTTTATGAATCTTAAAAAGAGTAGTGAAAATTGAAGGGATTTCATGAAATATTAATAAATTTGAAGGGATTTCGTGGAATTTTAAGATATTTTTAGGAAATTCAAGAAACCAATGAATTTTAAGATATTTCCAAGGTTACAATTAGGGATTTGTACGAATTTGAAGTGATTTGAAGTGATTTTACATTTCAAAAGATTTAAAGTGATATTATACGAAATTTTTGAAAAATTTCAATATTATCATTGAAAATTCGTCGGAAATGTCGTCAGGGAAATGTCAGGGAAATTGAAAAATTGAATCTTGTGGCCACCCTGTTCAACCTTTTTTTTCTATTCTTTCAACCTTTTTTTTATTATTCTTTCAACCTTTCTTTGCTGACGAAAAAAAGTCCACCTTCAATTTCCGCAGAATAAAGGGACTAATTTGATACGGAGGAGTGTTTTTGAGGATATACGGATCCGGGTCTTTCGAATCATATGTATCTATGCATACATTGTAATATGTATGTACTGTACTTTGTATATATCTATGAACGAGTACGCATCTATTCATGTGCGGGTCACAGTACCTATTCCTTTGAGCTTGAATATATGCATTTATCATTCGTTGAGCGTGTGTTACGACTTTGTACATATTCCAACGAGTTTGGTGGGGACGAAGTGAAAGTGAGTCAAGCATTGTTTAGGAAGCCTCCAGTGGCTCTCAATGACGTATCTCAAAGACCAGGTCGTGACGACAATCCTTTAGTTTAGGAATTTCACGTCTCTACATCTCTTATTGTTCTACCCTTAATCACATTTTACTAAAAATTCCCTTTTTACCCTTATTACCATTTGACATGCTCATTAATTGCTGTCTTCCGGTATTAGCATTAGCAACTCCACAAGTTATTGCAGCTTTTTTATATACTTTTTAACTGTCCCCAATGTTATGTAACAAAAGATTCTTGATTTAAAAAGGACTAGTCATTGATGATCAGCAGGATAAAAATGTCACTTTAATTCAGTAGAAATACTTGGTTTGGATGTACGTCAACAATTTCCCAGGGCTGGACGAGAGATATGGCATTTCGAACTCTTTACTCAGCACATCCGTACAAGTACAGAAATACAGTCTTAGCTTATATAATGTATAGATCGTCAGATCCACGACTAGAATTGCTTTTGGCGAGACAACTTTCCTACTGGCCGGGGCCTCGTCACTTCATTCAATATACGTTTCCTCGCTAATCGATTTCAATGTAGAAACATTTTCTCTCAGGTACACTTATCTTGTTATTATACAAGACGATCCTATACTGAAATTGAATTTATTGTTATTATCTTATGTAATAAGATATAAGAGTCTGTACCTTTAAGAAATACTTGATGCATTTAAATCGTTTTATGTTCTTTTGTCTTTGCTCAAGTCCATAGTAAGGTCCATAAGAATCATCATGAAATTGACATTATCCGTCTTTATTGGGCTATTGGTAGAATATTTTACGGAGTAGATAAAAGTAAACAGTAATGAGAGAATAGTAAGGGTCATTTACCCTCCTTATGCACCGGATGATTCTTTTCTCGCTGCTACTTCAACAAGTAACGGATTCTTGAAAAAAAGACCATCAGCAGTTTAGGAGCCTCTTGGAAAATAACGGCATTTCAACTACTATACATACATGAAGCCAAGTACGTATAGAATTTCTCCTCGTGCCCTTTGCCCGACCCCAATGTAGAAAATACCGTGATTATTGTACAACAAGCTTTTGTATGCAAATTGTAAAAAAAACTTTCGTCAAAGTTGGTGAGATGCTCTTAAAGTTGGAAATTGTTTGATATAATTGAGGAATTTTTGCATGATTTAAGTACTGTATTTTTTTTTATTAAGAAACAAAAATTATGTGAAGGAGAAATCTGGTATTTGGTGACAATGCAGAACGAAAGTAAAATCGGTCATCGATCTCTCATTTAGGCTCATTATTGCATCAGAGTTTAGGAAGATATTCTGTCCAGTGTGTAAATTGATGCGGCTTCCTTATTAATATACAATTCTACTTTCTTACGTGGGATTTTCTTGGAACGCAAAGAACACGACCTTCACCGCCTATTGTTGTCAATTATGTAATGACAAGTGGCTCGTGTGAGATTAGACGCAAAGGGGAATCCTCATATTTTCCTCAAAGATTTGCGTAATCTACAATTTTTTTTTAGAAAAACTGCCTCGTATTGTATGACGTACGACATATAAGGTGGAGGCGTCATTAATCGTCACTGCGTTAGTTATCGTCAGGTGACGTAGTTTTTTTATAAAACAAGCATTTCTATTGCCTCATTTAAAAAAAATACGATTTTTGATAAGTTTAAATATTTATCGTCGAATTAATGATTCGATTACTGAAACAGTCAGTTTTTTACTTCAAATGTTTTGTCCAAATGTTGCATTTGCAACATTTGAATTTTAATGGTGGATATAAATTAACTTTAATTAAATATCTTGTTATACAAGTCAATTTATGTTTTTTAAACTAAACTTTGATTATTTCAATCATTTAATTTATAAAAATGTATATCTTAAATGATTGAGTATAAAATTTCTTTATTTGGAATGGTTTGAATCAAGTAAATCAAGTGGTTCGATGAGGCATAACTTTTGATGAAGGAAAAAGGAAATTGAATCAAATGACTTGGTCGATTTGGATAAACTCGCAATCGTGAAGTCAAAGCAATTAAATAGTTCAATTCTCAAATGTAGGGACTTAAATCTATGTGCACCTGCGTTAATCAGTGACTATCATGTTATCAGAGTTCATTTGACAGGTGTATAGTATTGCTCATCAAATAATAAATGGATTTTTGGATGACTGGTTGGCCTTTTAGGGTGGTCCTTATTTTTAATGTTTTTTTTTTTTAATTTCAAAAGATTTAAAACACCAGAGAAATTGAAAAATTGAATCTTGTAGCCACCCTGAAAAACTCAAAACTGTAATACATAATGTGCATTTGCAAAGCTCATTTCGAGAATATAAAAGAAGTGTCTGGAATGATTAAATTCAGCATGACCTCGAACCGGTCCTTAGCTACACGTGGACAATTTTATTCAAGGACACTCACCCTACGATCTGACACTTGATCGGCTCGGTGGTCCTTCAACCTCTACCTGATTTTTCAGACTCGGTATCCGGTATAATAACCTGTCCCAAAGTTGCGTGCAGCATCGTTCCCTTCCAGTTCCTACACTCTAGAGTCTAGTTTTTCGAATATAAAGTCTAGGCCTTCGACTTAAACCCTCGCCTCGTCGCGGTCGGTGCAAAGGCCTCTGTGATCTTTTTTATGGGGTCGTTGACCGCACTTGGCCAGCTAGGAATTTGGTGCAGGTGAGGCCCAATGGGGAAGCAGTCCCATGGTGGGCCTGCATAGACCCTGCCATATTTCTCACAGGCCGTCGACCCTAAAATACGTAACTGATAGTTTAACTTATAGCTTGAGAATTTAGATTTAAAAGAGTTTAGGCTTCCCCATGAATATCGAGACCTTCGTTCTTCGATATTCATACGAATAGAATCACTCGATACGAATATAATCACTGTTTATCATGGGATTCGTTCACTCTTACAACATCGAGCACAAAATTGCAATTTGAAAATGATAAATTCGCAATGGACTTATTTTGTCAAATTATAATTTTCAAACACTCTTAAAATTCATATCAGTCAACTAGAGCTCAATTTACCGTAAATGAAGTTTTATTCAATTAGTATAGTTGAAGTTTCAGCTATTTACCTCTGTATAAGAATTTTCAAAAGACAGTGATTGAATAAAAGTATTTTATTGATTTTAAAAGTATTTGTAAATTATAATATACGGAAATTTCTAGAATAGAGAGAGAATATCTAAAACAGTATGAGAAGACAATTAAGGAGTTTAGGTTCGGCTTTTTTCATGGAACGGAACGCGGAAGGGTAATTTTAGAGAAGGGCTATCGGCTTCTTTTGGATGTGGTACTCTTTTTCGTGAATCCTTTGTTCACTCGTGCGTAGGGATAATGCGGTAAGCAAACCTTCAACTTAAGAAAAGAAGGTCGACGGCCCATCTTTGCCTCAGGCTAGATGCTATATCACCATAGTTATATGTTTTAGTGACCACAGCACACGGCTTTTGGGACAGGGGCCTCTTATCTAACTTCTAAGATCTCGTGAATCGAAACAAACGCCGGTTGTTCCATATTAAATGGTTTCTTTCACCATATTCAAGTAGACAGAAAGAGCATTAGATTTTTTTGACCTTATATGTAAGTACATTTTATGCTGCGGTTCATAAGATCCTTCATTGTTTTAAAGAGAGAGAATTCTCCTTCAATCATTCGCTCTAACGTATGTGGCTATTTTTCATAATAAATGAATAGAGTCTGGATAATTCAAGAAATATTTTTATTATTGTTAATGAAATTAGCTTCAAACTCTTTTCATTGCGGTAAACTAAATACTTCGCGATATGTCTGACCATATCGCAGTATTCTCTACTTACAAGCTTATTGCCATTATACAGAACGCAAAACTTAAGGGTATGTGATATTTTGCCATTTAAGATCAAATTAGTTTCGCCAAATTTACCTTTGCAATAATAAATACTTTTCAGTGAAACTATTTATCCCTATCTTTGTAAAAACAGTTTTAGCGAAAAATATTTATTATTGCCAGTGTAAAGTTGGCGAAACTAAAGAAAAATTTCTATTATTAATTTACAACAAAGATATATTAAACAACTATAAGCAGATAAAAACTACTGATTCATACTCGGATTCATAGCAAAATTGTTAATCGAAGACTTGAGTTTACATTAACTTTCCTGCTAATTTAGATTTAAAGAGTATATAGGAGGAAATTTTTGAGATGTTCTACACAAAATGAAAAGGAGACTTTTACTAGACTTTTACTTCTTACTTCTTTGTTTGCTTCTTATCAGAATTTTGAGGATGATCTGATTTTCTTTAAAAAAATATCAAGGGAAGTCTTGTGTTGTGCCCGATTCAAGTAAAATAGGGTACTCGAGCGAGGAACTAAACGCAGCTGGTTGTATTACGCGGTTCTCAGCATTCTGGAACTGTGCCAAGTTGGCTGCACATAAATAAATACACATTACACCTGTATATATGTAACACGTGCATTTACACACATATACAAGACACGCATTTGCAAACACGCATTGATATGAGCCTTCATAGGCTATACTCTCCCATGAGTCAGTCTTGACATTTTTTAGCGGAAAAAGATATCTATAAGCTTCAAAATTCCTTCCAACTTACGTTTCTAACACTTGTTATTTATCATATGCATTTTAACTATAACTATAACTATAACTATAGAATAGTTCTTTTTATGAAATTGAAGGAAAAGTTTTCGTTATAGAAAGAATAACACAAATTTGATTGATTACTGAAGTGTCGATTGATTGAATAATACTTCACTAAATTGGTTAGAAAGTTTTTGACAGGCAATAAATAATTCAGAGAAGATCTATTTAATGACAGTTTGACGTGATCGTGACCTTTAACTCAATGGCAATGACTTTCTCGATTCCTGATACGCAATTACATATAAATATCATTAGTGCTGCATTCTCAAGAGGCACATTGCCAGCTTAACGTCATAATGCGATACAATGTCTTTTCAGTGACTATAAATTAAAAAGCCACGAAATATTAAAAAATTGATTGAAACAGAAACAAACGTGTTATAAAGAGATTAAAATTAGTTTTTCAATCTTGGATCTAGAAGAAGATATTGTTTAATAATAAATAAATTGCATTAGATATAAAATTATTGCTGATTATTAACAGAAAGCTACTTTCTCTTAAGTTTTTATCACATGATAAAATTCACTTCGTTATAATTATTATTTATTCATTTTTGACTGTTTGAGGGATTTTTTAGACTAATATTTTTATTTATGATTCTTAATTATGTAAGTTCATTCAATTAATGAAACTCAGGTTATCAATGTCACCGCAAAGAAATGTCTTGTCTGATTCTATTTTTATTATTCTGGGTGACGTTTAAGTGACGAGTATTTTAAGATAGCAAGCGGATGCTGGTTGAAACATTTGACATGTCTCATTCAAAACCCTTTTAAATGTTTGAAAGATGACTATTGACTCAGCAAATATAAATTAAAAATGTTTTTCGATTTGTAGAGAATTCTTTTAAAAAGAAAAAGTTTTCTTTTAAAAGTCAAATTTTTAAATGCAACTTTTTAAGTGGTGAATTAAATTCATTAAAAAATATTTCTTTTATGCTCTGGTTCTGAGATATCTCTTATCAAAATAAGTAATCTGTTCGTAAACACACTTTTATTCGTTAAATTTTATATAATTTAATAATTTAATTCGATAAACCGAGGACATTTCTGCGTTTCGTTAAAATTTCACTTTCAGTCATGTAAAATGCAGTAATGGATGTATAAAAATTAATTATCAATAAAAATGCATTAAAACTTCATTCACGATTCTATAAGAAGCAATAAAAAAAGTGAATAAAAGATTATCTGCTCCCCATTTCATAGTACATAACATTTTTTCGTGCAAAATTATCAGTTTTGTTACTAGACGTTTGGAGTTTTTATACATGAAAAATACGTTTTTAGATTATACGTTTTTAGAATTGACTCTCTGGTTAGAAGATGCGATAATGACTGCAGGTAGACCGGACATCCTGATAAAAAGTTTGCACACGACATTTATTCGTTATGAGTCAAACATTCAACAGAGGAGTGGTATCTTGGAAAAAAGACGCTTTAGCCCTAAAAATAATTATCTCTACTAGTTTTTTAATCCTTTTTGTTTAAAAAAAAAAAAATATTTTTCTGAAATGAATGACAGTAGTAAAGCATGACATGTTCTCACAATTGTTAACCTTATCTTATTACTATGTTCTTGACGTTCAAACACGCCACCTGTAAAGAGATAAACAATTCGTGCTCTTCACATAACGTCGATTTATCTTATCACTAAAAACAATCCTAAATTCTTCTTTTAATAAGTCGACATAGCTACCACTCTAAACAGATAAATCATCAAGTAAATCAAAAAATTAAATGACCTCGGAGATGTTTGTCGAATCAAGAAAAAGAGAATTAAGTCGCTTTTGTGTAAAATATAATCTTTTTCAGATCTCTCGGAGTTTCGTTTAAAAATTTTAATAGTACCATCAAATCTAATTGTTTTGTTACTCCTTGCTCGAGAATAAATTATCGTCCTGTGAAATCAAGCAATGTTTTACAATCAGATAATCTTTCTTTATATGCTTTTTAAGCTGGGTTAATAGAATGTTGATCTTTACCAATTACGTTTACCTTGTGAATTAAGTTAACCTTTGACAATTAACTTTATATCTTTTACAATTATTACGTTTACTTCTTTAAACATTAGACTCGAATTTACACACATACAGTTTTTTTTTTTCGTTACAGTCTTTCCTTGCAGACGATCTTTCATTTGAATATTTTGAAAATCAAAAAGCAAAATATCCAAGATTCGTTCTGCAGTCTTTACTGACAGCAAACAGAAAAAAAAAACTTGTGAATGAGGATTGTGATAGACAGAAAGTGCCGAGTAACGTGACCGCAAATTTTTCAAAGCTGTAGATGAAAAAGAAGAAGTCGGCAGACGAAATAAACTAGTGAGAGCCTTCGCAGACTACCTCTCGTTGTCATTTGCTAAACATAGACTTGCAAAGAAAGAACAGCATTTGTACGTCCCACGAAAGTACACAGTGTCCTTCATTTGCTCTTCCGCTAGTCTTTATCCTAGTCTCAAGGTCAGACATGCCCTCTTTCGAAAATAAACTTTCTTGATTTGGTCGTCCATGCCTAAGGAGTCACTAATATCGTCCTCGCAGCTCAAAATAACGTTTCCATCCATTACGGTCATTAAATATAATGATGCTCTTACGAACAAGTGCTCACCACCCACGAAAATTGTCATCAAGAACTTAATTTTCATGCCCTGAATGGATAATATTATAATTCTGCGGATGAGATAATTGTATCTTCATTTATGTAAATCATGGTTTACGAATATGATTATATTTATGAGATGTAACACCTGAGATGTAACACCTTCTACCTCAGTATCAATCGTCAAAATTACATTGATATGTAATATGTTCGAACTGCGGGGGAAGGTTTCACGTCTCGTGAATATTACAGAAAACATTTAGTAATACATTCAAGAATTAGGGAGTCATGGTGAATGGTATTCGCAATGTTTGAATTGCGAGCATGTAGGTTAGTTCAGGTCAAGTTGGGTTAAGCCTAACAGCTGTTTTGCGAGTCCCTGACCTTGTCTGATGGTTGACGCGGTGGTACGGCCTACGCCAAAGAGTCAGCCCAGTCAGACCGTCAGTCAGTCGAGTGAGCAGGCAGGCAACTTTTCGCAATCAACGTCACTGACCTACGTTTGCGGCCTCGTATATTACCAACAAACTCGTAGCTTACATGATGACAAAAAATCATCTTGCTCTCTTCACGAGAAATCATGCCCGGGGTCTTAATCCGATAATCCTCTCTTCAGTTTGAATAAACTGAATGGTATCACTTGCGAAAGTGATGCCGTCTAATAATTTTTCATTGTTTCTTACTGAAAACAATTGAGGGCTTGGATACTTGATCTAGTTATGTGATTAGGTCCTCGATTAGGTCACTATTAGGTCACTTCATGTGATTAGGTTCTTCAGTGACAAAGTTATTATGAACTCTAATTAAATCAGGGTGGCCAGGGAAGTCAGGGAAATGTCAGGGAAAATAGAAATTGACATTTATGCTAATTATGTTGTTTTTGTCGTATTGCGTATAATTTTATAGTTTATTTAACAGATTTTAAAAACTTTCCAAGGATTTCGAAGGATTATAAAGAATTTCCAGGCATTCTTTGAGATTCTTTGGGTTTCTAATGATTTCAAGAGATTTTCCATAATTTTAAAAGATTTTAAGAGGTTTCTAGGAATTTAAAGGAATTTGAAGAGATTTTAATGTTCCTCGTGGAATTTTAAAGGATTTCACGAGATTTTTATGGTTTTTAAAATATTTTGTGAAATTTTACAAAATTTTAAAAGATTTTTACGTATTTTAAAGGATTTAACAGTTTTTTATGGAATTATAAAGG
>CAJFCP010000049.1:1085869-1153331 GCA_904066005.1 Synergus itoensis | reverse complement strand
TTTTGTGAAATTTTACAAAATTTTAAGAGATTTTTACGTATTTTAAAGGATTTAACAGTTTTTCATGGAATTATAAAATATTTTAAGAAATTTTAAAGGATTATAAAATATTCTCGTGTAATTTTAAAGAATTTTAAGAAATTTTGATTTTTTAACAGTGATTTTAACCCGTGTAGAAATTTCCAAACCTGGCCCAGATCGGTGATGAAACGCCCGGCCCGATCGGGCCAAGTCTGGCCAGGTCTGGGCCTGGTCGGGCCCAGACCAGGCCCGTTTGATTGTTGAAGGATTGTAGGAAATTTTAAGAGATTTTTAGGAATTTAAGAAGATTTTGAAGTTTTTTGAGGAATTTGAAGGATTTGAAATGATTTTGAGGAATTTTAAAGCAATTAGTGAAAATTTAAGGGTTTTCATGAAATATTATTATTCTAGGAATTTCAAAAAGTTTCAATGAATTTTAAGAGATTTCCAAGATTGTCGTAAATTTGAGAAATTTTTACGAATTTCAAGTCGTTTAAAGTGGGAAAAGTCAGGGAAATGTCAGGGAAATTAAAAAATTGAATCCTGTGGCCACCCTGTAAATGAAAAATTGATCACTTATTACATTATGCTTTCGATGATACTGTGATCATGCAATCCTAAGGTAAATGCTTTGGATTAAAAATGAAATTGAGAGTAATTTGATCATGCGAGGTTCATTCCCCTCGCTTATTATCATTTGCAGCCGGTGATTCTGTGGTGCAGTGGAGCACCGACTGTTATGTCGTGTGTAGTCGTAATCGTGTTTCTCAATACGCGTTTCTCCGCAGAGACCAGGAGGAAGTGAATCGAATTGCAGCGGAGAGCCCATTGACGGTCTAGGTTACGTTAGGTTATGTTGCGTTACGTCGACATACGTCACGTTGGGAAAGATGCCGAGTCGTGTGTGCCACTATTGTGAAATTCGACCAGAGACTACACTCAGGTGAAGCTGGGCACACTTGCTCCTGACTTTGAAAATCAGTGTCAAAGTCCTCATCAGGGTCATAGTTCATAATGATTGTCTCCTCATCCCATAAGAAAATAGATCTGGTTCACACTCTCTGGTTCACTTTATATTTTTCTGTTAGGATTCCCGGTGCAATCTCCATAAGCAAGAATTTAATAGTTTTTGAGCGTTAACTTCTTGAACATCTTAACTTTAACATCTAACATCATATGCTATCACAGCATATTTTTGATGTCTATTAATAACTTCTAGGTTCATCACTTTATCCGATTACTTATCTTTCAGTTTGTATACATTTCCTGGGATATATTGTAGATTTTCATGTTGATCTGTCTCAGTTTATGTGTACTTGACAATTACAAAAGAGTAAATTTAGTGGCGCCTGCTTAAGGTTTCGCAAGTGTTTTTAAAACAGTTGAGACGTTTTGAAATGTTTTACATAAAAATTTTCCTCAAGAAAGGTGTTTTCAATTGACACATGTTTCTATTTGAACATAGGGTTCGTCGGTTTTACTATCCCGGATATTTAGGTTGACTATCTTAAAAGGCTGTCCTATATTCGACCCTCCAGATGATCTTTTTGACTATCCAGTTTTATCCGTGAGGAAATTATGATGTTCTATGGATTAATTTTTAGGATCTTTAGTCGGGCTGGGCTGTACCTCGCGCTATTACAAATTACAAGCTAGGACCAGGCTAGAGGCCCCTGGCTTGGCCCAAGAATGGAGCCAGAAATTGCGACTCGGTTTTGGTAGGGTGCTAGTCATATTGCCCTAACTTTATTAGGGCGCTGAACGGGAAATCTGGAAAGGACCCGAAAAGAACGACATGCTTTGCAGAAAAGGCACTAGTCTAGACTCATTGGCTAGATTCGAGCGAGGGTGCCTTTCTATTGCCCGACTAAATTTCCCTATTATTCCCTAATTTTATTTGAGGTTATGCAGGTTATGGTTTAAGAGATTTCGTAATAATTATAATTAAATATCTAATTTAAATCAAATTTTGTTTTATTAAATAGAAATTAAATTTCTAAAAACATACATAAATTAGTATAAATACAAATAAATACAATTAAGTATAAATACAATTAGTATAAATACAAATAAATACAAATAATTTTCTATTTAGAAACACAGTCTAGATTATTTTTTCATAATTTAATTGAACTTTTATATATACTTCTACACTTCTATTTTCTTCTACATTCCTTACTTTTCGAACATTTATTATATCACAAGTGTCATCCTAAACATTCATAACCTCACTTTCACTTTCTTCTTTGTCACTTTCGTCCACTATTTTCGAGGGCACAAATAAAAAAGATATACGTATAGCCACGATATAGCCACCAACTTCACAAAGCTTCAAACTTTTGAAGCATAACGCTATCAAACATTGGCTTGGGCACGACACTGCGTTCTACCCGCCACGGTTTAAATTTGATGTATAAATAAAGACTTATGATTATAATTTATTAAAAATAAATTTAAAATTCCATTTTTATAATAGATATATTTAGGGAAATACCTTTTGTATTTAAATAGGGCCTGTCTAAATTCTAAATTAGGACCTTTCTAAACTTCCCTATAATTCTCTAGAAAGCGAACAGAGGCAACCCTACCATCACCTGACAAGAGCCTGCATAACATTTTCTAGTCAGGTTACCCTTTACAACACCCGACCAGTTCCCTGTTTAATGTAGGGAATATTAGGGCATTTTCTACACGGGAAGAAATTAGGCGATTGCCAGACGGGAATCTTTTGTCAATATTAACAACTCGCGTTTGATAGTACGTTGATTAAGTCATATACAGAAAGTTTATTAATTTATACATTCAGTCTTATTTTATCTCACGCATTCTCAAAAAAATATCAATGACAATCAGTAACGGTTTTATCAGTGATATCTATTTACGCTACTACTAACGTGCTACACACTGTTTATAAAAAGTTTCACTTTAGTGCTTTATTACTGCTTTACTGAAATTAAAACGTTTTTAATTTATATTTTTTTGCAATTTTCATGCAACATACTCAATTACATACTTCCTTGCGACACACTCGGTTTCCCTCACATCGACATCTTTCTTTTGTGCGATAACAAGTAGTTTAGTAGTGTACATGTATAATGCACGATAGATGAACGATAAGATGATAATATATCAAGTAGACAAATAAAAAAAGAGCTCGTCGACCCATATATCCTTGATTCTTTAATCTTGGCTCTTCATACGACTCAACTTATGTTACAAGTGAATCGAATCGAAGCGAGTGGGTTGTCGAGAGCGTGTTCGCCGGCCCTGACTTTTCGAGCGGGTTTCTAAGATAAAACATGCCGAAGGACCCGGAGGCTGCAAAGATCATCGGCGAGGGCATGGAGGAAGCATAAAGATACGTCTAATGTCTAATATCGAAGGCTTGCCTTGACATTTCTTCAGACTCGAGAATCAACCAGCTCTTTTCAACTCGAGTATTTCCGCGAGAAATCAAAGGGCGTAGTAGTGATAATAATAACTCCCAACATAAAATGATAGTAAAATGATAGTCTACTGATAAGTATAAAGTTTGGGCACGTGCGATACATATATATTTCCTTTCCTTATTTTTCACTCTGACTTGCTTAAAGTATCGTTTACATTATGATAAACAAGTACGCCATAAATTATAGGCATACAGAGAAACCTGCACGGAAAAAATTTCTCTTTAAATTATGCATTTATATCTGCAGAATAGCAATTTATGTACAAGATATAGCTTCTTAGATTCAATCATAATCCTAAAATACCAATGCTGAAATACATAAAATACATACGCGTGCTTTCGTCTATTTTATGCATTCATATTGCTGAATCTTTTACATGAATATTTACGATAGTAATCCAAGTGTTTAATATAGAGATGTTTGTATTCGTGTAATTTTAATGCATCTGCATGAATTATGCATAAAGAAACTGAACAAAACAATATAAAAGATATTGCTGCTCTACACAAACATTCACTTGTTTTTACTATCAGTATCTCTGGTTTTGACACTTATTATTCATCGAAGAGAGTGTTTTTATTATTGAAGCGTTCTTAATTATTTTTCTCCGTGTACTGTCAATTTTTTCTAAAATGTGTTACAATTTAGGGACAAATGTGTCATTTTGAGAATTTTTACTAATGAAAATACTGAATTTTACAAAAAATATTATTCGTACTGTTCAGTAATTGTACTTCCCCCACCATGGGTCTGTTTCCATTAGTCGTACTCTCGAAGAGGCCCGAAAAGGTCCAAAGACACCCCGAGAAGGTCTGAAAACGCCCGAAACAACCCGATATATTGCTCTTATCATTCGTGGAGAGTACGATTATTAAATTAAGCGAATTCAGCTAAAGTACGATTAGAGGGCGTTGACCCTATTTTCAATAGTAAAAATTCTCAACATGATACGCTGTATTTTGAAAAAAAATACTTTTTGATGTTTATTTTAAGAGCTTCTGTAAGTGGAAGTAAACTCAAGATTTTTTTAAGCTTTCACTCATTGTCAGAGCCAAGTTAAATAATCTAATTGACATTTTTTCGTTTTCCTGAAAAATGAGCTTGATCCTGACCTTAGATTACGCACTTGTTGTGTATCTTGATTATACACGTTGAGTACATTGCAAGAATCCAAGTAGTCTCTTACGCAACGAGAGTCAACGGCAAATAAATGACAATGACTGCAACGGCGTGAAGAATAAAACCCGTTAGGCGTAAAAACTTTCAGATTCTATACATAAAAGAAATTAACAATTTAAAGAACCATAATTCGTAATTTTCTTAAAATCTATTCATTTATGACGGTGAAGTACTGAAAACGCACGAATAGTGGGATTTTTTGGTACAAACATCAAGGATGGAAAGAAATCGAATATTTTATCCAAAATATTTTCTTTATTACAATTCCCAAAATCAATTTTTTTTTTCTAACTATAGTCAGAGAATGTATTGTTTTTGTTTTATTGAAAGTCGGATTCTATTGGCGAATGAGTTGATCGAGCCCATGTGTTCGACATTCCCTAGATTACGTCTATTTGTCAACGACATGACTTGACAAAATCACATCTAATAATCAAACAAGTGTTTAAAAATATGTGTTCGATATAATTTTCTTCTTGGTTAAATAAGGTTTCTTTGATTAAATAAGGTTATCATATCAGGAAACATTTCATGAAATAATTTATGAAGGATCTTATTGTTAGTGCGGGAGAATTATACTTTATTTATTTTTGAAATGCGTGAGCATGAGTAATGGAAATTTTTGCAGTTAATTTTAATCCTTTTACCGGATATTCTGCCAGATATTTCTGGAATTAATTTCGGTATTAATTACAGAAGATCAAAGATGGAATTCGATACGATATTTTTTCCCTTATATTTTACACCATGAATCACGAATCCATGTCATTGTGCGATGAGTAGAATAACTTCAAGAGAATGGTGTTTTCGTGGAAGGTCTTCAAGGTGCTCAAAGGGATCTAAAAACCTTGAGTTCCTGCAATTATCATTTGTAACTATCCATAGAACATAATTTATATCTGTTTTTTTAACAGAGACCTTGTTCTGGTGCTATAAATGACATTCTGGCCCATGGCCCTCTAATTTCAATTATCTTGTTTAATTTTGTGTTAACTGAAAACATTTGTCGAGTATTTTCTATGATTTTCTATAAATTTTTTCATCTACAAGAATTCAATTATTTCCCTTTTTTCTCATAGATGAAAAACGTTTTGTCGTTCTTGGAAGTAGAAAAGTGCGTAGGCCATCTAGGCGTGGTGGAATAGCTCTTTTAATTTCACACGCTAAACGCTCATGCAGAGGAGTTTTGCGTGGGCTCACATGATTATCGATCAAAGGCGGCAAAATACATAAGTTTTCCTAACACGATTGTCATAATACGTTGACATTGTATGACACGAAGAGAAAAAAAAATTCTTAATATAAACACATGTCAATGTGCTTACCAAAGCTGCGATTGAGATAAAATATACTGTGCAATAATACAAATGTTACTTTTTGATAAATTGCATCAGATTTTTTCTGACTTTATATTCACAACGGTGATGATTTAACTTCACCAAATCAAATTATGCAAGCACAACGAACCGTAAAGAATACTTTTATCAGCAAGGCATTAAGTATTTTTGGAAAAGAATTTTATCTGACTCAGATAAAAAGTGTGTGGAACAAATAGGCAAATGTTTCTTAGAATTATCCTTGAAACGGGTTAATTATAATATTTATTTTTATTTTTACCTTGATGAGTCCCTGATTGCAAAGTCATAATCGATAATTTCGTAAGAGAAAGTGGAAATTAGATTGATGACTTTTCTGTGACATTTAGCATTCCTTTTATTATTTGTAATCAAAGGAAGTTTATTTCCTTGCAATTAAGATCAGGTGAGGTCGTGAATGAGTACTTTTGATGTTCCCAGTAAAGTATGGAAGATAAATTATATTTTATGAAGGTGAGCATTCCTCGGTCCTTCGACACGTGTATTTTTTGTGCGCACTTGGAGAAGGTAAAGAAGGTGAGAAGGGTTCTTTAGATGTAAAAAAATAACCGTAAGCTAAGCAGAGTTACGACATCCTAGCGGTCCAGCATAGAAGCTGAAAAAGATAGAGTGAAGTGTAAAAAAGAATGTAGATAATAGTCATAAATATCATTTGAGGCCTTATTTTTCTCAAGAGCTTTGAAATATTATAAAAGGATTATTAAGTAAAATTTATAAATTGTATAACATCACAAGAGAATTTTTTAATATAAATGAAAAATTTTTAATCAAACTACACATTGGAATATTTTACTTTTTAAAATTTATATATAAATTTATAAGTTTACATAAGTATGTATATATGTATGGTATTATAAATTTATCATCTTTATAAGACAAGTGAGAGTGAAGTTAATTAATTACACACAATATTCAGAGATAAAGTACCAAGTAGAGAACAAATAAAATAGTGTCAGATATTTATATTTATGTTTGCATATTATATTTTAAATATTTGATATTGTAAGCTGCCTAACTTATACATGTATTTACTTTTCGTTTACTTTTAGATTTTTACAACCAAATTGAGGAAAAAAAGTCTTGAAAGGTCGCCAACCTCAAAGTGTAAAGTCTGTACACTTTGAGGTAATCTTAACACGTGTCATTAAGTCTGCGAAAAAGAAAAATATCTTAATAATAGATCGATAGAAATTTTACAAAATTCTTTAAGGGTGGGAAACAACAATCCAGAAACTATCACTAATTAATGATGCAGGAATGATTTTGAAGATCCGAAAAATTTCCTTTAGAATACTTTACATCTCGAATACTTTTAAATATTTTACACAAAAATGGCTTAAGGGGATGTGATATTTTACCATAAGGGCAATTTAGTTTCCCGAACTTTGTGCTCGCATAATAAATATTTTTTTCCTAACACTAGCCCATTTACCTCCGTCTGTGCAAAAAGAAGGTAAATGGCCTAGGTTTAGAAAAAAATTTTATTATTTCCAACGAAAAGTTGGGGAAATTTAATGTGCTCTTATGGTAATTATCCTTAAATTACTTAAACCAGAAGGTATTAATTAATCTACACGAAAGTGTTTGAACTTTAACATTGAAGAGGTAATCTGGTTCTTTTGGGTCTGATTTCGTCAAGGCCACATTTCTAAAAAGGTTACAGTCCAAGTCCAGCTCCTTTTTCGTGAAAAGTGGAAACGATATCTCGTCAAACTTGTTCTTCTTCTAGAATGAACTACCTTTCCATTTGCAGTTTAATTTAATAGAGAGACCCAAAATGTGGTTGGGCATGTTAAAGTTACCTCAAAAACTCGACTTTAGAAGTGCAAATTAACAAATAAATTTCAGTAGTAAAAGCCAGAAACAGTAAGACTGAACTTGAACATCTTATGTCATCTTTCAATCTTTTAAAATCACAAGAACGAACGTGCGTTTCGCGCGCGCATTTACGTTCTTTTTCAATATTAATCTCTAAAAATTTCTAGCAACCTCTGGAAGTTTCTCAATATTTAAAATCTCTTAAAATCATTAGATATTTTAACAAATTCCATGAAATCCTTAAAAATATAATATTACAAAATCTTTTATAAATTAGAAATATTTCTTGAAAACCCTTAAAATTTGACGAAAACCTTCGAAATCTTTGTAAATTCTAAAAAATCTTTTAAAAATCATAAAAAGCTTTTGAAATCCCTCAATAAAATTCCCTATCAAATTTTAAATTCCTTATTTAAATCCCACAAAATACATATTTTAAAAGTCATAAAAGTACCTTGAAGTCTGATTGAAATCTGATCAAAGTCGTGAAAACTTCTAAAAATTTCCAGAAACTTCTTGAAATTCTTTAAACTTCTACGATAACATTTAAAATTCCATTATCTCCCATGAAATCTTTAAAAATTCCATAAAATTCCCTTAAAATTCCTTCGAGTTTACACTCGTGACAAAATGATGATTAACAAAACCAAATTCAAAATTTCAAATTCTATTCACGCGGAATTTACGATTCGGCAAGTATCGATAATTGTCGAAAATTACTATCGATACTTACATGACGAATCAGGAGTGCGGAATAGGCGTTACGATATTTCGACTGCGACTCAATCATCTTTTTAGAATAGATTTAAAGACTCGAGAAAGAGGTGAATTGAATTAGTAAATAAATAACAAACTTAGGAAGATTGAATATTGATTCAGTAGGAAATGTAGCTCTTATTACAGCAAGTCTTACTTATTACTCTTGTTTTATTATTATCAGTTATAATTGTGTAAAGAGTAGGCCTTGATCCTTGGCGCTGCAGTTGCCTCGAGCCTTTAAAACTTGTACTCAGAACTACTTGTTACTTTCACTGAGTAGGTATGACTTATTATTCTGTTCTATACTTTTCTATTTAACAAGAATTCGTATTCTTCTTCAGATGTTCCTTTGTTCTCTCTAAACCTGAATCAGTGAAAAATCAGCGAAATTTTACTGATTCCCAGTCAAATTTCACGATTTTAATAAGTGAAAAATCTACTGGAAATCAGTTAAAAGTCACTGAAATTTTCAGTGGTTTGGTGACAATTATTGAATCGTGAACTTCCACTGATTCAATTTTTCGCCAATTCCTTTTCAAGTTCTAATTTTCAATTTTTTCGCCAATTTCCTGCAAATTATCCTGTTGATGAATGCTCAGGAATTTTCATATAACAGTTTTTTTAAGGGCGTGCAGTCGATAATGACGACATAAATTACCGATCGAGTTAAGAATTATATTCCTTGGGATTATTTGTAGTAATTATAATACCTTGATGAAATTTTGGAAAATAATAGGGATTATATGGGAGCACGTGTGTCTGATGTCAAAATTCAAATAAAGAAATTTTGAAAAAAATTAATAATAAAATACTACTTTCAGAATAATATAGCTAAAAATACCAGGCAGACGTACGCCAATGTATTTTTAATTATTTCCCAAAATTTCATTGCAAAAATGTAATTACTGTAAAGATAATCCCGGAGAATATAATTATTTGCTCGGTCGGTAATTTTTGTCGTCCCAGCCTTAATTTAGAACTATTCAAACTAAAAACATAGTATTCAATACATTTTCCTGAAAAATGGAAAAAGCTTTGTCCTTTCAATCCTGTTTTGATTCCTCTAATTATTAGAGGAATTAATTTCTCGCTTTTCGCGATTAATTTCTCGTTCTTGCAGTCATTTCGTAAAATTTCTTAAGTCCTTTAAAAATCCTTAAAATTACTTAATATCCAATGAAATATCTCAAAATCCCTTAAACTTACTTAAAATCCCACAAAATATCGTCAAATTCCTTTAAAATCCCATGAAAATTTTCAAAATTCGAAACACACAATTTGCGCAATTTCTAAAAAGGCAATCAGGTTTTCGGCAACAATGTCTTTGGAGATAGGATTTTAGAGGTTTTTTGAGTGGGATTGTGGTTGAGCACCACTTTCCCATTTCTAGGTTACACGCGCAGCGAGTAGAGTTTCACTTTTTCAACGTTCGACGCTACACGCTGCGACCATCGCTGGTTGGTTGGTTGCTTGGCCAGTCGACCGGTTCCCTGGTTGGCTAGAGCTGCTGACTTCTGATCCTCCAACTTTATAAAGAGGAATGTTACAGCGTTTTAGACTTTAGAAGTTTAGAGTTAACATCGTTTGCAGTCTCGATTATCTTACCTTACCTTATACAATGCATTAATATTGCAGTTTATTGCATAATCCTTCTATTTTTTGTCCTCAAAATTCAAATACGTGATACCTTCTATAATTTTCCTGAAACTTCCGGTTTCGAAAGTTCAAGAGTCGCAGAACAATTGATTACTTTTTCTGGATTTTTGCTTCCTTCATTTTTAATCAATTTTTGATTTAATGAACCCCATAACAGTTTAAAGAACTATATATAGTTGTGTGTATTTATGGTATAGTTGTATTAAATTCCAATTGATAGCACAAAAGAGGTATCAGTTCAATGACCATCTTACCACCGTTCTCCCCGTCTTTTCCTAATAAAAAATGACTATTATATTATACCTTTGTCAGAGAACTATTTGAGTTTCACAATTTATGGATACACCTGCGGAAGACCTTCCTCAGGGCGGACAGGTGAAAAGGAAAAAGGCGATAAAGGCCAAATCCGGTTTAATTATCAGGTTTTAGAAAATTTTGCAGAAATTTTATTTTGATCAAACTTCTTTCTTAGATCTATCTAAATCAAGCCAATATCCGTATAAAAATTATTTACGAATGAATCACCTCGCGTAGGCATATTCTAATTTTTAAGAAGAAATGTTCTCAAAACGAAAATCTAAATAATTAGACAGTTTATACATAATATGCAAGGTATAATTTATGCAAGGTGTAATTTTTTTGAAAAATTGCACATTTATTACATGAATGTAAATATGAACCCGTGTGGAAATATTGACTAGAGCCAGACTGGGTTCCAGATAGTTTGCCGAAGAATCAACTGGGGCCTAACTGAGATCTCTAAGTGGGACCCATTTTGCGTTATAAGGCTTATTATGCCAACTAAAATCCATATTACCCGAGTAGAAATTTTGCTGTGGCCCCGATCGAGGGATTTCAGACCGGGGATGAAACACACGGCCCGATCAGGCCCAAACCTGCACGATCGGGCCGGGCGTTTCATCACCGATCTGCGCCAGGTTTAGAAATTTTTACACGGGTAGGGGAAATAAGTTGGGCAATATTTTTTTCTACCCAGTTATTATTTGAGCTAAAAATGGGCAGTCTATTTTCTACCCAATTAACAATAAAATATTAAAATGGGTTAATTTGTATGTTAAGTATATAAAGCAAACTTTTTTTTTGACAAACAAGATTTATTGTTTTTTTTTAATCTTTACACTGTTCGAAAAACTTCAATTATTTTGGTTGAAGTTTTATTCAATTACCGTAGCTGATTGAATTTTAAATAAAAAACAGTTGAATTTTCAATATATTTCTAATAGTGTACATATGAACGGATCAATATATTTAACAAAGAAAAAAATGAACAAATTATTGTTTAATTATGATTCAATATGTTTAACACATGGACAAGTCGATATAAAATCTTAAATTTAATTATTCTTCGTCGATTTTTTTCGTTGGCTACTTAAGGGTATTATGAGCACATATATCCCCTCGGGAAGCGTGAAAAATGTAATCTGATTATGAAATTTATTGAGGAGCGTGTTTAATTGACTTTTTATTAAGTGAGCACCTAATTTTTCGATTGATCGCGAACAAAAGGCACGAAATGTCAATTTGCGAGCGATTGGACGTTCATAAGCTATTAGGTCCGGTAGCAATCGTTGAAAAGTTTCGATTCTCCATGGTCGTCTATCTACCAATGTGCACGTAGTAAATGTTCGGTGAAACTCGCGGCGACACGCGGTTAGAATATACGAGGAGGACGAACTTTCGTTTTTGAAAGAGCTCCGAGCCGCCGAGCACGCTTTGACGATTTTATCTCTTTTAATGTTCTAAGCTCGTTAATTACCCATTTGTTGAAAATTCCTCTATAAAATTCTCTAAACAGAGTGGAATTCGCCTCCCCAGTTAGATTTAAACCGGAAGCTGGAAAACATTCCCGATTTTCCTTGAATATATTTTTGATGCAGGAAGTAGATTTCCGATTTGAAAAAACTTTTGAAATCCCTTCAACTTTTTTGAAAAATCATTTAAAATCACTTGAAATTGGCTAATATCGATTGAAATCTCTTAATATCCTTTAAATTTTCTAAAATCATTTTTTAAATTAATTAATCTCGCCTATTTTTATTTAAAAATTACTTTTTCACCTTTTTTAATGATAATAAGTAGTGATAACTGATATTAATTTATTTTTTACGCATTCTTTGTAACTTAACAGCGCTACTTTTTTCTTATTTAAAATTTAAATTCTTAAAAAATATTAAAAAATTTTAAAATGTAGGTTTTGAATAAATTGTAATATTGCAATTGATTAAATTACGAATATTGCAACCCACTATGCATTTTATGATGATTTTATCAGTCTAGAGATTTACAAACCTGGCCTGCAGACCGGGCCTTAACCGGAAGTCTAGTTTTCAGGTCCGGTCGGGGCCACAGCAAAATTTCGAAAATTTTGTGGGTATTTTATAAATACTCCGCTTAATCCAGTTGATCTAAAAAATTAAATTCGACATAATGTAAATTATTGAATTAACTGGTTTTACTTTAAATTTGACAAATATGCCGCAGCTAATTTACTGCTTTACGGAGCCTGATTTTGAATAAGAGACCTTTAGAAAAAATTGATGTTTAAATGTAAATTTCACTGGATTAGGAGTCTAGCTGCTCAGAATAGAAAGGCAAAGTGAGTTGCCCCTGATGGATATTACTTTCAAAGGAATCCATTTCAGATTCATACGAAAGTGAATCTCTTCGTGGTTGACATAACGCTCTGTCGAGTCCCACTGACATACATTGGTGAGCGATTCGCCTGCCGTAAGAGAGAAAGCAACCAAGGAAAGTATCTATTACAACTTGATTGTTCAGAACCAGAGAATAGTTTCACGTAATTCTTCGACTCTATTTATAAAATGATTATAGCAAATAAAACGCTTCAGACAGAAAATGAAAAAAGTAAAAGAGCGTAACCGTTAAAATCAGCGAATCAAGTTTACGGCTTGCTGAGATAATTTTTTTAAATACATTTATTTAGATTAATGAACACAAAGTAATGACATGAATTATAATGAAATTAGTAATAATAATGAAATTAGTAGTGAATCTCGTCTTATGTTAAATTAACTGTTCTCCTGAATTCCCCTATGAGAATCGCCAAATTGCTGACACTGTGAAATTCTTGGTAAATGGGAACACTGACAATTTAAATTCCTAATTCATTAATGATTACTTTTGTCTTATTCACAATGAAAGTGCTCCACTTATAGATGGGTACACGAATTCCAAAGTATTTCAAAAGACTTCTGCAATTTTATTCTCTTGCTTTACATTTACAAACACACAATTTATGAATTTGATATACATATACAGAGTCTATAAGGAAACTTTGCTATAGTAAAAATAGCTTGTAGAATATAAAAGAACTACTCAAACCACAAAACACCAAACAGAAAAGATATTTATGAAACTTATAAACGCCTGAAAGGTCACTGGAGGGATTTAGTTCATCAGATAATCATTGATGCCTTTAGTTTATTTCTATATATACACATATATAATAATAAAAATCATCTGTGAAAAAAAAACATTAAAGTTCAAGTTCCAATGACTTTAAAAACCTGTAAGACTTGCATAATATATGCAGATTGGGACTTTAAAAGTTTTAAATCGTACAAGATGATCCCGAATCAACTTTTTTTTCAAACATATTTCATGTAGCGTATAAAATTAACTAATCCTTTTCTATTCTTTGCTGTTCTAAATCTAAATTGAACTACTAATCTAGTTCCTCTTAAAATATTGCATGACCGATCATAAAAGCAGACATAACTCGAGACATTACTGAATAATAACTGATAACCAAAGCAGACATACCAAACGAGTTCTATATATTGGAATTAGTAAAAACTACTACCAATTAGTAATTTATACTAATTTAGATCTAGTGAGCGATAAAACTAATCTTTCTGCGCGTTACCACACCTTTCGTAGTGTTTACTCGGTTTTTCCCTCGTCCTTAATTCATAATCAGGTTCGTCCTTCCTTTACGAGTTCTAAGTCGTTGAAATACCATCGGCGTGCCAGGGAATGCCGTCCTGGCTATTCCATGGCCTTAAGGCCCCCATACGCATATCGCCGATGTAACATGTAATTTCATTACGATCGGGTGCTGAATGCTTTCAGTGTGTATGTTTTTTTCGTTGTCTTCGTCGTCACTTTCCCCGTCGACCAAAGGCTAACACGACTACTCTCCTAAGTGTGTCACCGGGTCTACGGCGAGTGCAAATAAAATGCGATCGTCGACGTATTCGAAGTCGCACCGATTGCGTAATGCATAATGTAACGACGCCACTGATGTACGGATGGGGGGATATTACCTGGAAATTTTGGCAAAGTAGGTCGATTAATAGGAGTCGGCTTCCAAGAATCCAATTAGAAAATCGCGCGAAAATGTATTCAACTTCAAAGTCACTTCGGCAAATGAAATCAGAAGAAAGATTTACTGCATCTGGTTTCTGATAAATAGGATTTACATCTATTATACAGATACAAAATATTAAATATGTTGCAAGTTGCGAAAATCAATTTTACGAGGTCAAAGAAAATTGACTGAAAAGTTCTGAACTTTTTCTGATTTTCTGATTTTTTGTATATATTCTTTAAAATGTTGATTGTTATTTTTAAATGGGACAATATTTCAGAATAAAATTATAGAATTGTGGAAGATATTTTGTTCATTAGAACATTCAAAACTTCTGGTATATATCCTCTTTGGAATTTGTACCATTACTATACCAATAAGAGTCGCGATTCGTAAACGAAAAATTATGCGAGTATACAAATAAATTCGGTTTATATCAATATCAAAGATATTTTTAGTAAAGCTTAAAAAAATATTCCTCTTTTTGAGCTGATAAAGATACCATGAAAGCAGTGTTTTAAAAAGATAACAAAAAATAATTAAAACTTATTAATCTCGAGAGTAATAATTTTTATACTTTGGAAAAATACTCTCTCAGTTTTATGAAATAAAATACACTGAAACACATTTCAATCATACAAAATAATTCTTATATAATAATAATAATAATTTTTGAATCATCGAATATATTCGAAAATGCCTTATTTTATCGAGTATGAATCGAGGGAGAAAGTTGTGCGAAATACTTTACCAGGACCACTTCTTGCACTGGGGAATCCTCGAGGTCATGAAATATAAAAAATTTCTTCTCCGAAAGAATCTCAAGGCCACTCAGAAAGGCCGGATCTTGACCAAAGCATAAAATTTCATCATTTTGGAATTATAACTTCCAGGTTCTGTTGCATTCTAAAATTAGATGTTCTGTATTATATTTATAGTAAAAAAAAAGAATACTTTTAACCTTTTTTTTTATATATAAATTCAGAGATCTAAAGACGTTGATAGCGAAAATACATTTTTTATAATAAATATCAATCTAAACATTCTGACAAATACTCAGGCAATTAAAAAAAGGATCTTGAAGTATAAACTATGCCAAAGTAGGTGACTAATTGATAGACAACTTCCAGGAATAATATGTCATGCAATTTTTTGTTAATCATTATTTTATGTTTAAGTTTGTTAGGCGAGGGCATCTTCCTGTGTCAACGTCATCAGGTTCCTCGTTTTCGTCATAAAAGTCCTCCCAGGACTTGTTGGAACTGGTTTCACAATAGTTACTGTCGTGACGTGGCTTCAACCCAGTTTTGCAGAGTCGTAAGTCCCAACTTATCTTACTTATTTCAAACACTGAATATAATACCTGTGAAGTTGCCTTACAGCGAAATTATTTCCTGTGGAAAATTGCCATAATATGTTTAACACCTAGCAATTATAATATTATCAGGCCCAGATGTGTTCTAGCTTAATAATCAAGGAAAGCTTTCCCAATACCATATAGTCATATTTTCACGTGGATGTTTTACTAAAAATAATATCCAAAACATTGAGACACATCAGATTATTAGTATCATTTTCATTCGGTATTCTCAAATTTCATATCTGGGCCAAGTTGCTGATTAAGGAACTATATAATTATAGTTAAAACATAGTTACAGAGTAACATAAACTGCCTTGACTTATTTAAACACTATAGTAATTAAAAACAGTACAGGCGAGGATTAATGAACAATGTTTAATGAATACGTGTTTCGGGCTTAATTTTATCACTGAGATTCCATCTTAGATACAAACAAACGAATTTAGCGAAGACCGTTATAAGAGAGCCAATAATAATTAGTAAGAACCGGTGCTACAGGTTAAACTCGTGTTCATGTTATTTAAGGACCTCGGTCTCTTGTTACCAGTTTATTTCTGCGATTCTCACTTTCTGTAGAAACCCGCATTACTTTGAGGACTTATTTGTGGAGGTTTTCTCTTTGCTGAGAAGTAAGACTGGTGTCGAGAGGTCAGAGAATAACTTCTCGCATTTCTACATTTTATCGAAACATACAGAACAAAATACTCCCACCGAAATGTCTCATAACTCAGCCAATTAAAGGCGACCGCTTTTTTTTAAATATGCCAAGGAAAGCCAGAGTCAAAAAGAAAAATATGAATTGCCATAATTTCCTTGCTCCTTCAGAAGACTGCATTACTTTGTCTCTCTTTTCTCGTAACTCGTGGGCTGACCAAAATCGCCTCTACCTACTGAGCGATTTCTATGCAGTATCTTTTTCTACTGAAATTATACCAATATGTTATAAGATTTTATAACATATACTAAATATTTTATTTTACTAAAATAGTTAGAAAATATCTTATACATATTTTTTTTTTATTCAAAATATATGAAAAAGGAGCTGATTTCGTTAAAACGAACGTCCCTTCTGGAAACGATGCACAAGGAGATTATAATCTTTACGGTAGTAAAGAACACAGTGGATTTAAGGCAATTCTAAAAACGAAAGTCCGAAAGTTATGAAATCGAATTTTTCTTTTAATTAAGTTGATTCAGCACAGCAGAATATGAAATTTTTAAGTATATGGAGTTTTTAGTAGCAGATTAAAGAATATTAAATTAAATGAAATTAATTAGATTCCTTTTTTGGGTGTCGACTGATCTTTTCTTCTCATTTTGCTCTACCTTGGAGCTCCGAGAATGTCAATGCAACGCTAATAATTTAAAATTTATGTGATGTTATGCCCTGCGCGATTAAGTCAGAATGTATATATGACTATCTTGCATACGATAAACTGCAGAAAAGATTTATATCCAAGACACAACAATTCTCTTTAAAAATAATGCAAATTCACGTCTGGAGTTTGAAGGAATATGTTTAAACGTGAATTTTTAAGGATTCTATTTTTAAAAAAATACGTATATATTCTGAAAGAAGAATCAAAAGAATTTTCCACTGAAATTTCAGAAAATTACATATTTCCAAATTTGAAAAGTTTTGTTACAAACAAGACTAATGCTTTTAAAAAGATCATTAATATAGCTGTTAATTCTCCTCTTTATTAAATTTATAAGCGCCCGGTCATCAAAATTTCATTAAGTATCAATACATCATCGCTTTTAATAAATCACAATCTTCATGCAGGTCGTATAATGCAATTTCCTGACATTGCAGAATTTCGAAGTGGGACATAAGCTGCTGATCAAGGGCTGACATTAGCGTTTCATTCTTTCTCACTCTGAAAAGGTGCGAAAGTCAAAAGTCAAAAGACAAAACTACTTGACACTATTGGAAGCTAATGTCAATCTTGTGTTTCTCGTTTCTTCTTAGAATCTTTACTTAATACTTTACATCAATACATCTTGAGTTGTGCAATTCTGCAATTAAGCTTTTAACCGATCCATAAGTATATACAAGTGTATCTATTTATTATTGCAAATGATCAGTACTAATGGAAAAGTGCAGCTAATTAAAGTTTATCAGAAGTAATAGGTTGTAATCCAATAATTGACTGTGAGATAAGATCAGTTTGTTCGATAAGAATTTATTCATAAATAATATTTCGTTTTATATATATAGCTTTGGTATTCACCATCAACCACTAAATTTGTATAAAGTGACAATTTGCATATTATAGATATAAGGTAAACGACTCTCACTTTAAAGAGCGCTTTTAAAATTCTGACTGAGAGCCATGTTTTTTTTAATTCGCTATCAAAGGTTTAAAAATTCATATAGAAAGTTGCCACCCATTTATATTCCCCTACTATGATAATTGTAATAATAAATAAATTATTTAAAGTTCAGTAGGCCACTAACTACGCCATATACAATATGTGCTACCTTTTTTGATGATATTAAAGTACGAAATAAAAATAAATTTTCACTTGTCTAAGTTGCAAGATCATTTGACTGCCATGGTCAATAAGGCGTTCCGTTATGTTATGGTACTTGAAGTTTATTTTCTTCTGGAGGATTTCGCAGCAACATTGGCATCGTTCAGACTAGCTCTCGCATAACATCTATTACCAGGCGGAGCCCGTTACCGCGAGTTGGATAACCGTACGGGCAAAAGGAAAAGTGGCTAACCTACAAACCGCGCGTGTAGATGGATGCGGGCTATCGTGGACGCTAAGCGATCGTCTACAACCGATCTGCAAAAAAAGGTCCTCAACCGGTTAATACAGGTATCCACTGTCCACCTTGCTTGCCTTCCCTTTCTGCAAACAAATGCAACTTTGCAAATCACTGTTTTGCATCTCGAAAATCCCATCCAGTGCAATAAATCACCCAAGTAGAAATTTTGCTCTGGCCCCGATCGAGCCCAGATTGGGGAATCTGACCCCGATCGGGTCCAGATCGAGGGTTTTCAAACCGGGGATGAAACACACGGCCCAACCAGGCCCAGACCTGGGCCTGATCGGGCAGATCTGGGTCCGATCGGGCCAGGCGTTTCATCACCGGTCTGGGCCAGGTTTGGAAATTTCTATAGGAGCATAATCGCATTTTTAGGGTTTAAGGTAAATGCACCAGTAATCGTCGCTGCTTTAATTATCATCAGATGGTGTAATATTTTCCGCAAAATAAATATTCCTCTTGCCTCTGTATGAAAAATATGATTTCTAGCAAGTTTAAATAAAAATTTTCTTGGTGACCTTTTGTATTAAACGATTCGATTACTGAATTGCGAGTATAAATTAAATTAAATTAAATATCATAATAAGCAAACCAAATTATATATTTTTAAAATTATACTCTGATCACTTCAATAATTTATACGAAAATTGGAATCGTATTTAACATGATATTATAAGCATTTAAAATCTTTTATTTTGCTTAAGGTGACGATTACTGGTGTATTTACGTTATCTACTTATCTACTATATCTTCACTGTTATCCCGTGTAGAAATTTCCAAACCTGGCCCAGATTGGTGATAAAACGACCGGCCCGATCAGGCCAGGTTTGACCAGGTCTGAGCCTGGTCGGGCCGTGTGTTTTATCCCCGGTCCAGATTGGGGAATCTGGCCTTGATTAATAATGGAAACGCATTATCTGATCACTTTTTTTTCAAATACATTTACGCTCTTCTTTTGTTAAAAAAAAAGGTCTTCCATCAACCTCGTGGCCCAGTTTTGGCTCCTTTTGACACCCCCCTCTTCTACCTCATGTGGTCTATGGTACTTTCTCGTCGACACCCCTCCCCCTTACCCTAGGATGCCACATGGTTTTTTAAATTTCTTGTAAAACGAAAATAAATAATTCTTTTTAACACCGAAGTGTAAAACCACGTGGTTCGGATTCAGAACCCCTCAATATAGATCAAAGCGGTCTTTCGTCGAACCCCTCCCTCTCTAATGGAACCATGTGGTTTATAGAAAACCCCAAAGCTTCAGTTTTTTTTTACAGCGTGACTTTAATCTTGTCTATTTGAGCAGGCCCTAAAAGGGTTGGAGGATAAAAGGAAAAGGAGGTGTAGAGCGAGGTATAGAGTGAATGTGGGAATGAGGGATAGTAAATAGATGTAGAGGGGGTGACAGAGGATGGCCTAGAAGATTGGGGGAGGTTGTCAGTAAGTAAAAAAGTTCGAAATTCGTTAAAATTTGTGAAAATAGCTAAAAATTATTAGAAGTCCTCAAAAAATTCCACGGAATCTTTAAAAATTGTACAAATTTTTTTGAAAATCAGAAAAATATCTTGAAATTCCTTAACATTATTAGAAATCTCATAAAATACCATGAAATTCTTTAAAATGTCACAATTTTTTTTTTAAAATTCATAAAAATCTCTTAAATTTACTTAAACTGCCTTAAAATCCTTTAAAATTTCATAAAGTCTTTAAAAATCCATAAAATCTTTTAAAAATTAGAAAAACCTCTTGAAATCCCTAAAAATTTGACAATAACTTTCCAAAGCCTTTTAAATTCTACGATAATATATTCTTTTTTAAAATTCAATAAAATTATTATAAATTTCATCAAATTCCATGCAATCCTTTAATATTTCACAAAATCTTTTATAAATCATAAAAATCCCTTGAATTCTCTTAAAATCATTTCAAAATCGTCAAAATTTCTTACAATAGATTAAAATCTCGGAAAATTCCTCAAAATTGCACGAAAAAATTTTTTAATTACTTAAAACCCTAGAAACTGTTTGAAATCTCTTAAAATTTCACACAAAACCTTCCAAATCCCTTAAAATTCGTTGAAATATTTTTTAATTCCTCCAAATTATACAACATTTAAAATCCATTAAAATCCTTTAAAATTCTTTAAAAAATCTCTTAATATTGCATGAATTCCTTTAACATTCTACGAAATCATTAAGAAATTCTAAAATTCTTTTGAATTTAGTCAAAATTACTTGAAAATCGTCAAAGTCCCTTACAATTCTTAGAAAACTTTTTAAATTCCTCTTTCAAAAAATGGTGTCACAAAATGTCTCGAAAATCTGGCATAAAATGTTGTTGCAAATCTGATTGGCCTTTGAATGACTTGAAGCTGTAAGAATGAGGAATAAAAAACAATGTTTTATAACAATGTGTTGGTTTACTAGTTGTCTTAAAAAAAGGGAAAAGGGGTTTAGAAAAGTCTGTTAAAAAAGGTGTTTAAAAAAATGGTGTTTAAAAAAAGTTCGAAAAAAGAGATAAAGATATTTGGAAAAGGAAGCGGGAAAAGAGTGTTAAAAAAAGGTGGGAAAAGGGGATTTTGGAAAAGGGAGTTGTAAAAGAAAGCTGGGAAAGGAAATTGTAAAAGAAAGGAGAAAAGGTATTTGGAAAAAAGGCGGGGGAAAAGGATGTTAGAAAAGGTGGGGATAAGGGGTTCGGAAAAGGCTGTTAAAAAAGGTTATAGAAAAGGAGGATGAGCTGGGAAAAGAAATTAGAAAAGAAGGTTGGAAAATGGAGTTGGGAAAAGTTTGGAAAACGAGGTTGGTAAGAGGGATAGAGAAGTGTGGAATTTTGAGGAAAATCACAGGCGAAAAATCAAAGGCGAAAATCGATTCGATCGGAGGAAGAGAGGTTTAAGATTATAGAGAGGCAGCCAATGACTAAGCGGTGATCGTACTCGCTACTGCGTGTCGGCAGCTAGGCAGCCGCCAAGCAATCCAGCCAAAGTAGGCTGTTATTTAACGATTTTAGTGAAACGTTCTCGGCATTATACAATCGGCCTAGATCCTGAGTCACGGAGCGTCACGGATCGTGAACGCTGCCAAGCGAGTCATAGTGATTGCCTTCACCGCAGCTTCGCTTCTTGGGCCTGTTTGGGCCGCTCGGAACGGTGACACGTGCACTCGAGTCACATCTAGAAAGGGCCCGTTTTCACCTCAGAGGGTCCCCACTTTTTTGGGATCCAAATCCAAATAATTAGAAATTAGAATGATTTGATAATAATTAAAATGAACGAGGTGCTCCGAGGAATTCTACTCGTAGAATACTGATTCAATTTTATAGCTTTTCGGTTGAAAGTCGTTAGACTTTGAAGTTTTTCAAATTAAAAAGGTCCAAATGTGAAAGCATATCACTTTCTAAAATATAAAGTCTTTTCACTTTCATTCATTCTTCAGTTTTAATTTCTATTCATTTTTTTTAACAATGAAAACAGGTTTTACAATTCGAAAATCAAATTAATTGTTTTGTATGGTTGGTGCATTTTTCTTCCGAATTGAATAAAGCCAGTTAGATTATATAAAGCTATATGTTTTATGAAACCCATAAAAAGATGCAGATTAGTGAGAATTGAGGGTGAAATTGTTTCTCATGATTAAAAATGGTACATTCGGCGATTGGAATCTCGGGTGAAGCGAAAAAAAAAATAAAATATAAAAGCGAGAGTTCTCGTTGACTAAGTTCGCTTTCCATTTCCGTTTTAATATATTTTCATAGTCTACTGACAGAACCGCGTCGCGACAGGGATATCAATCATTCTGGAAGCCAGCGAGCATTAGAATGTGAAATAGGTTCTTCAAGGCTGCCTGGTCACTGTGCTTACACTTACGCATTTACAACCTATGCATTCTGTAGACTCGCCTAGTCCAAGTAATGAAGTATAAAACGCGTGAATATATATAATAATTAGAATTCTTCGTGAGTTAGAATCAAGAGCACTGCTAAAAGTCTTGGGTTAAATGTTAAAAGTTAGATGTGTGACCAGAAACAGGCTCTTGAGAATTCGTAAGGGCCGGAAGTGTCGTGCTCGGCCACTTTCCAAATACTTTCCAGGCCCGGTGTATAATAGTTAGAGGCCGACCTCTCTTTTTGTACAAGTCCGCCGAGCTCACCGAGTTTCACTTCCAAAGGCGTCAAAATCTAATCAAATTCAAAGGCGTGGCCGAAAAAGAGCTCAAAAAGAACAATAATAAAAAATTAATTGAAATCTAGAAAAGTTTTTATTACAATTCTGTAATATTGGAAGTTTTATTTTATGGTTTTTCTATCCTATCATTTTCAAGTGTGATTTACTCATTTTTATTATATATAAATCCGGGCAGATAAAGGAGATGATTAGAAATGATATGATATTATAAGGAAAGGAAATGATGGAAGCAGGATACAGTGGTTTGAATTTCCTGTTATACGAGGATTCATACAGTTCGCGTGAATCAATTCTTGGCCCCAATAGCAAACTGCTGACTCTTCCGAATCAACTGTCAACTTTATCTCACGTATTTTAAGAGATAAAGCGACGCGACGGTTGGAAAATATTTTTAAAAAATATATTTTTAAGTGTGCAGTTCTAAATTCTTCCCAAAATAGGCTCTGTAACATGTCTAAAGTCTATTCTCTCTAAATAATTTATCAAACTTTCTCTTTATGAGTCAGCTTCATTTTTCTAATTCTAAACGATTGTATTAAAAGTCACAAGATGAGAAAACGCATTAATTAATCAGGAAACAAATTGAATGAAGATTATGGAATGAAATTAGTAGCAAAAGCTGTACAAGATAAATTCGATTCAATTAACACGTTTTTTTTTTTTTGGTGATTCAAGATAAGTTCTTCGAAAGTGGGTGTTTTATGGAGCGAAACAATGTTCATAATCGCGCAACGATTCAAGAAGCTACTCGATTTCGGCGCTCAGGCTTTCTAATATTGTACAAGTATTCTGAGAGTGAGAGTAGAGGCTATTTAGCATGTCATGTACAATATTATACATACGCTTGACTTTTATTGTCAGACGTCCTTGAAGCACGTGCGTATGCCTTCTTTATTTGTATGTATGTAATGTATATATATAGACACCTGAAGATTTTCTCGCGTTGTAATTTAGCGTCTTTTCAATAACTTATGTAACTTGAGGAACTGCCGACAGGAGATAAGAAAAATAAGAGAAGCGTGCGAAAGAAGAGCGGCGGATGAGAAAGTCGTATCCAAAGGCTAATTGCGATAATTTCTTAATTTCATAATTATGCGCACCCAGAAGGAAACGGAAAAAGAACGTAGAAGCGCTCAAAAGGCCTTGCTATTCTTTCATTTTTCACTTAAATTGCCTTCCTTTACGAAAGAACTTGCTGGAAATTTCATTCAGTATTCGAATTGTTTTTGCTCTCTCTGTGTCCGTTTTTGTCTTGTCAATTAAAAGAAAACCAAAATTAATATGGAACATGCAGAATGTTTAAAATTTTATGAAAAATAATCAAATATCCTTTATTAATATGCAAATCAATAATCCTTTATTATACAAATCAATAATCTTTCATTCAATTTTATATAATCAAATTAATTTTGGTAGAGCAGATTATTGGAAGAACAAATATGACTCGATTATTCGTGTAAACTGGTTCGATTACACCTGCGTTTATGCATTATTTGTTGTTGTTTAGTAAAGTGGATATTAACTTTGGCGAGAGCGATCATTTATTGTTAATTATGCATTCCTCAGAGTATATTGCACGATTACGAATGATATTATACTCTCGGACATGGGTAGAGACGTATCCAGTTAGTAATTTATTACATACATTTTATTAAGCAAACGAACATTTTTAATTAAATATCTTGTTCGGAAATTGTTTAATTTAGGGGAGACCCGATGAATATGCGCACGTAACAGAAAATGCACAATTAAAATTAAAATACAAAGTTAAAAATGATAATAGAGTACATCTTGCGTAGATCAATATCTTGTTTATGCTTTCTGCGTGGCGGTAAAGTAATTAAAATTAATTAAAGTACTGAATTACTGCGTTTTCCCAAAAAGTGAAGTTGCGTTTAATTTATAGTCACTAAAAACATAATGTGGGTATTAGAAAATATAAAAAAATAGTAGTAGCTGTTAGAGAAAATAAAAATTGATCAATTAATAATAATAATAATAATAATAATAAATTATAATTTGTTTAACAGATTTTAGAAGATGTCCATGGATTTCGAGGGATTATAAAGAATTTCCAGTCATTCTTTGAGATTTTATATAGGTTTGTGAAGATTTCAAGAAATTGTCAATCATTTTAGGGAATTTTAAAAAAGGAATTTTAAAGGATTTCACCAGATTTTTATGATTTAAAAAATATTTTGACGAATTTTAAGGAATTTTAAGAGATTCCAAGAATTTTAAGAGATTTTGACGTATTTTAAGGGATTTTGAATTGGTCGTAGCATTTAAAAATTTTTTAAAAGATTAAAAAAATGTTTTGAGCAATTTTGAGGAATTTTAAAGTTTTTCGTGAGATTTTAAACGATTTGAAGGGATTTTAATGTTCCTCATGGAATTTAAAAAGATTTAAAAATATTTTTTATTTTTAAAATATTTTGTAAAATTTTAAAGGATTTCATGGAATTTTAAAATATTTAAAAAGATATTTTAAAAGAATTCCGTTGAAATTCATTAAAATTCCATATAAACGCTTGAAATGTCTTGGAATCCCTTAAAATTACTTAGAATCTCATGAAACTGAGATTGTTGTAAGTGTTTGGAAATCTAGTGAAATCGATAAAAACGTCTGAAAAATCCTTTTGGTAACTCTTTCCACTTGTTTTAAAAATCCATAAAAGTCTCGAAAATAAAATAAAATCTCTTATTGTGAGAATCCTTTAACAATTTTTTAAATCCTTTACAATTTTTTTATGTATTTCTTGAAATTCCTAAAACTTTAGAATTCTTTTTAAAATCCCATGAATTTTTCTGAAATTTTTTAGTCTCTATACGAAATCCCTTAAAATCTCTTAAAATCCCGAGAAACGCCAGACAATAATTTTCTTCTAAGTAAATAAAAATAAAATAAAATGGTTTTTGGGAACTTTTTTTTTTTGATATTCTTAATCCAGTAAATGTAAAAAAATAATAAATAAATAAATTTGGCAGACTAGACGTCTGAAACTTCAACCCAATATCTAACAGTGAAATTAAAATTAGAATAATGCATTTTTTAAATATCCAGAAACATAGGAATCTTTTACACATTAACACGTTTTGAGTGTGTTTATTAGAGCGAGTTTAACGGCGCAAGCTGTCGCTAATTCTTTTTTTTAACGATCCGGAGCAAAAAATGATTGTTGCGCAATGACGTTTCAATGACTGGAGCATGGCGTGGTGTACGGAGAAGTCGGTCTAATGCACGGCGGCGGTCTAAGCGAGGTTTGAAAGTAAGTGCCCCATCAAGACAATGCCTCGTGAAAATAGGGCAGAGTAATTAAGCCGTTATATAACCAGTTGAATCGGAGTTCGTAGGCTGAAGTGCCTCGGCACGCCATTATTTCACCGCAGTAAGTAGGGTGGCACGGGGGTTATAGGTGATGTTCTACTGCGCTCGAATCTACTCACAATCAGTCGAGTGTTCGGCGCTCCTTTTGAGTGATTTCACTTTTCATCCAGTCACTCGCCTTCTACGCCTTTCTGCGTTCCAAAATTACTGAAAAAAATTCAATTTCTCAATTTTTAGGAGAGAGTAATCGCACGTTTATGATCCATGTGTAGGCGGCGAACTCTCACCGTCTCACGATTATGGTAATTTATTCTCAAGTCATTTTCAGATCTTCTCTGTAATTGCCTCTTGCAGACAATATAAATCTTTAAAAGTAAAAGTTATTTTTTCAATTTCCAATACTTAGATTTGATTGAGTTAGAAATTTTTATTTCGCATGCATAAAACATTATCTTGGTTTAAAATTATTAATAAAGCTTTTATCTTAGGACGTAGAGAGGTAGAGCCAACTATTATTATTATTATTATTAATTCTCTTTTATACATATGCTGTATTTTATCGAAGGTCGAGACCTCAAATTCTGAGAATGCCTAAACAATGCAAATTTTCCACTTCTGTATTTTTATTCTGATAATCTTGAACTCATGTCTGGGGTCAGTTTAGGAAGAATTGAAAACCATACTCTGCGCAAGATATGACTATTTCAATGACATTTCCATTTCTGATTTAAATAAAATTGTACGCTGATTTCCCTCTTTAATTAACTTTCTAATTAAGTTCACCTTTAATACGACATACATTCCAGACAGATTTAGATCACCACTTCTTTGAGAAAACAAATTAGGCATAAAAAATTGTAATTCAGTTCTTTTTACAGAAATTAGATTGTGAAACTGGAAACGTTCTGAGTATGTCAGTTATTTCCTCGCTAAATTAACTTTAGTAGACTGCACTGAGTAAGTCTCGGACTTACTTTATTATTTTTTCTCCCTACAGCATGATGTTTACACCTCACCATAATATGACGGTATAACACTCCTGACATATATGATATGTAATTGCAGTTCAGTATAACGCTACTAAGTCCTTACATATATACAACTGTCATTATTGTAAATTACTACAGCTTCCGAACAATACCGGCTTTCTCGAGTGGTGAATAGTGCGTTAATATCGTTCTGCTATTTGCCCCCAATGCCCCTTGATTTTTACGCCAATTATATTTTCTTTGATTGGTATATTGCACCGCACATGTCGGCACGTTTGCCACGAATATCTGCAATTATTATTTAGTATGAATTTTATCGAAACGCGTAGGAAGTGAATGCCAGCGAACCTGCTCTTTGAAATATGTCGAGTGAAATAGAGCGCACTACCGTTTGAAAAAGTTCATTTTCCATGAAATTACAAGTAGCACACCTTATCAGTTGATTACATGAAATTTTTATTTTACTTTTGAAAATTTAGACTTTGAACGAGAATAAATCAGGAACAAGTCAGTTTTTGGAAGAAACGCGTTAGTATTTTGGAAAAGTAATGGTAACGTAATAATAATGGTAGAAATGGTAATTTTGGTAATTCCTAACACACTAAAAAATATAATTTTTTTAGAAATGTAAAAAATCACCGTTTCATGAAAGTATTTCGGTAATTTTCTTTATGAACGTGATTAATGCAGCTCATGAATATTCATTGGTCTAAAATTCTACTCATTATTACATATTATATAGTGTCTATTATGTGGGAATTTAAGGAAATACGGGAATTGTCCGGGAATTGAAAAAAATCCGGAAATTGTTCTTGATTTTATTTGTGATGCGGGAAATGGATTTCCGGTTTGAAAGAAATTTTTCCGAATAATCTGTATGTACCCAAAGTTCTGAACGTTCAAATGAACGAAATATTTTTTCACAATTCTATTTTATCCAGAAATATTGTTCCAACTAAAAATAATAATAGATATTACAAGTTTCATTCATAGAATTATTTTCAATGCAAATTAATAAGTATTTAAAAACTGTTTCTAGTTTAAAATATAATCAATACAAAAATTCGTTCATTTGAATATTCAGAACTTTTCAATCATTAATCTATCTTAATATTTTCAAAACGTTTAAAAAGAAACTTTAAAATTCCGTCTAATGCCTAGTAATTCCTTAAAATCTTTTTTTAAATATTTAATATAATAAATTTATATTTTAAAATATAATGAAAAAAGATATAAATATAATATTTGAAAATATTGTAAATTTATATTTATATATAGAGTGACAAATTTGAAAAATTGTCAACATGCTTATTTTTGGACGTAAAAAGTAGAAAAAAAGTAAGTTTTGAGTGGTCCAAAAGACCAGGAGCGTAACGAGAACAGCGGTACCATGCGCGAGAGTCGGTCAAAATGCATATCTAATCGTGTAATCAACCTTTCCCTTTTTCTTACGTACTTACGACAAAATAGCGAATTCCTTTCCCTCTCGAAAGCCCAGCAGTAGCCGGCATCCACCTCGATAACCGATCAAGCCAGACCGCTAGGAAACCATTACGCCATCGTCTGTTTACACTGGAAGTCAACTACTCGCGGTCGGCGCAATAATTTTTTTTTTCCCTTCTGTAATGCTTCCAACAACATACACGGTTGTCTCGTGTGTCCAGGTCGTAGTGTCGTAGTGTCGTAGATCAACGATCGGCTGATCTTCCCGCATAAATAAGGACTTTCAGTCGGTGACATATAATACGTCGTCGCGAAGGTAAAAGAAACTATGAGGAAACATTTAATTTCTATTTATCGGTAATAGATGAAATTATTGTTGCGTTTTTACTATAAAACCGTTGAAAATTTAATAAATCGAATTTTGAGGTATTCCACTCCTGTGCGTTTAATGAGAACATTAATTTTCTGTATTCGGTATTAACATTAATTTCTGTATTGCAAAGTAAATAATTTTTATATTATTTACATCGAATACATCTCACCCAGAAAAAAAGTTTGTTTGAATCAAATAAACGTATATTTGATATACAGCCAAATAAAAAATATCTTTGAATTAAATAAAATTTATTTGATTCAAAGAAATTTTTTTTTTGAATTAAATAAAAAATATCTTTGAATCAAATAAATTTTATTTAATTCAAATATATTTTTTATTTGGCTGTATATCAAATATATGTTTATTTGATTTAAAAAATTTTTTCTCTGGGTGTAGTTTAGAGGCTTGAAAAAGTAAATAATAATTTTAAGAATTTTAATCACGAGTAAACAACCCATAAAAATGCCAAAAAATTCTACAAGGTTTTCAGTACTTGGTGGTGCTTAAAGTTAATTTTAAAAGTAAGGTCAACTGTTATCTCGTTTTCGCACATTGTTTTTCTAAACTTTCTCATTTTTGATCGTCCAAGGTCTGTTGACTTACTCTGACTTCTCTGAGTTTACGGAGATAACAAATCGTGTTTCAAATATCAGCTAATTGTAAATTGCAGTTATCTATGTCTTCAGTTTATTAATAATTTGAAGGACAACGTTCCCAAAACAATCCACACTCTTTTTAGACATTTCACATTTCTAATCATGAGGTTAACAAATATTAACTCTGCCTTTAACTCTCATACATTTTTCAGACAAAATTATTACCATTATTATTTCCGAATTAAAAAAATGTTTAAATCCTATCTTAAAAATTGGTGTCACGAAATGTCTCGAAAATCTCGCATACATTGTTGTTACGAATCTGATTGGCTTTTGAATGACTTGAAATTGTAACAAGGAAAACAAAATAATTGCGCACACGTTGATTTGCTGATCTCTTAAAATTTTACAAAAAACTTCTAAATCCTTCAAAATTAGTTAAAATGTCTTAAAATATTCTTAGAAACCTCTTGAAATTCGTTAAAATTTGTGAAGATAGTTAAAAATGCTTAGAAATTCTCAAAAAATTCCACGAAATCTTTAAAAATTCTACAAAATTTTTTGAAAATCAGAAAAATATCTTGTAATTCCTCAACATTATTAGAAATCTCATAAAATACCATGAACCGTGTAGAAATTTCAAAACCTGGCCCAGATTGGTGATGAAACGCTCGACCTGATCGGGCCAGGTTTAGCCAGGTCTGGGCCTGGTCGGGCCGTGTGTTTCATCTGGGCCCGATCGGGGCCACAGCAAAATTTATACTCGGGGAAATTCTTTAAAATGTCACAAATTTTTTATAAAATTCATAAAAATCTTTTAAATTCTTTTAAAATGTCTTAGAATCCCTTAAAATTTCATGAAATCCTTAAAAATCCACAAAATCTTTTAAAAATCGGAAAAACCTCTTGAAATCCCTAAAAATTTGACAATAACTTTCCAAATCCTTTTAAATTCTACGAAATCTCTTGAGTCCTAAAGATCTTTTGAAATCCTTCAATGAAATTACCTGACAAAGTTTAAGATCCTTCAAAATCCATATTATTTTTTAAAAGTTATCAAAATATTCTCAAATTCGTTAAAATTCGTGAAAATCTATTAAAATTCGTAGAAACTTTTGTAAATTCCTTAAAATTCTACGATAATATTCCCTTTCTTAAAATTCAATAAAATTATTATAAATCTCGGAAAATTCCTCGAAATTGCACGAAAAATTTTTTAATTCCTTAAAACCCTAGAAACTGTTTGAAATCTCTTAAAATTTCACACAAAACCTTCCAAATCCCTTAAAATTCGTTGAAATATTTTTAAATTCCTCCAAATTTTACAACATTCAAAATCCATTAAAATCCTTTTAAATTCTTTTAAAAATCTCTTAATATTGCATGAATTCCTTTAAAATTCCACGAAATATCCTGAAATCCCTTAAAATTCTACGAAATCCTTTTGAATTTAGTCAAAATTACTTGAAAATCGTCAAAATCTTTTGAAAATTCCTCTTTCAAAAAATAGTGTCACAAAATATTGTTGCAAATCTGATTGCCCTTTGAATGACTTGAAGTTGTAAGAATAAGGAATAAGAAATAATTGCGCTAGCGCGCGGGTTGGTTTACTAGTATTGTTAAAAATTTCTAAAAATATAGTAGTTTTGCTCGGTAAAAATCTTGGAAGAAGGTACATAATTCAAAACAGATATCTTTCCATCAACTGCGGAAAAAAATAAGTTCAGAAACAAAGGATCCTCGAAGCAGGAAAGGATCGAGGAGGATGGCCCTTGACTCAGCGATGGGAGGATACTTTGAAGTGGTTGGAATCGGGCAAGATCGAATCGTTTGGGATCGGATTGGCGTCGATAGTAGATGTCGGTGGTACACAGACGATGCCGATGCTGTTGCTCGGTGTTGTGCCACTTTCACTTGGTTACATAACTTGAACGTTCGCGAGCGGGGAACTGGGTAAATGGGAGAACCACAATCTACACCACTACTAACTCAATCGCAATTTGTATGAGTATCTATCCATGATAATCCATGAGTCTGTATAATGCCTTGAGCCTTCATTTACGTTTACGGAGCCTGTAGTTCGCCGAAGCTTCGTTACGAATTCGTAAAACGTCCTGGAACGACCGCCTGTTCCTGACTAGGTTACTTCAGAACAGACTGGGTTCCGCATGACGAATGATACCAGCAAAATCGTGCTACGATGCAGAACGACTCGCATAAAACCTGCCGTAGGTAAAATACTCTCGGGACTGATGAAAAATATATTTAGGATTGAAGAATCAATCACCCACGACAATGGAAATCAATTTTAATGAGCTTACATATTTTAGGTGCACACTGTAGAGTAGGAGGCACTTTTGTAGAAGCTTGCGTGAAAGTTTTTTGTATAATATATAGAGTTGTAAGATATTAATCCGGAAATAGGTGATTGATTCCATTGATTGGCTAATTTCAATTATATTAATTTCTATAAAGTTTGTCACTACCTTTTTTTCTCGATTCTGACTTTTTCTGTCAAATGAAAACTTTGTAATTTTTTTTTTTCATGTAACAAGAGGAAAATAACGTCCGAACAGACACTTAAAACCCGAAAAAGTAAATATGATAGACATTAATTTCTGAAATATTGAAATTCCTATATTTGATATTTTTCTTATGCATCGTACATATTTTTATAGCGTGCTTTAAATTTTTTATCGGGGAAAACTTTGTACTGAAAGTTATATTACTATTAAAATTATTTATCTAAAAGACATAAATTTTGAAGTTTGCGATAGTGTTTACAAATTCTGCATGAATTTTTTTTTAAATAAACAATTTTCGAGATTTTCTGGATCATTCTCGACACCTCGATAGTCTTGACGTGACAACCATTGTCATAATAAATCCAATATGTTTTCTTGACAGTTGACCTCGGTTTTTTTTTTCTATTTATATATTTCTATATATATAAATAAATAAATAGAAATTCTTCTGTATAATATATATATATATATATATATATATATATTATAGGCAATAAACGGTACGAAAGTATCCATTGTGCCCATCGCTGAGGATTTACAGCAATGAGATATTCGAGAAAATTTATTACTGGAACTGTGGAGATAAGTGTTCACCGATAGTCGTTATAAATGCGCAAGATACATTATTTACATAGTTTACACCAAAAGCAATGTTTTCGCTTTTCCATCGCCCATTCCAAATCGCCATTTGCACATTCAGAAGAAGCCTAGATTATCATATTCTATGTTTTATAGGTAGCTTATTTGGCAATAAATTCTATACAATTTATAAGTAACTTTATACCACAATCAGATTCTGAAAATATTTCAGCTATACTCTTATAGAATAAAATATACTGAGAGTATATTGTAAAAATTTTGAACTGAAATTTGAAATATTTCTGACATGTTGAGCGCTGACATGAACTGAAATCATAAAAACTGTTAAATATTTTGATCCGAAATTGAATTATTAGATAGGAACGTTGAAAATAGAAGAATGTGAAACTGGAAACATTCAAGCCATATTCCATAGTGATTTTCCATTGATAAAATACCTATTTACGATCTTTATAAATTACACAAATAATCATGATCAATATATTATGTTCCTAATTAAACTCATATAAATAATTGAAATGCAGATTCTGGAATATATACACTATATATATATATATTAGTGAACGTTATGAATATTTCATTAAACTCGCTATGGTATCTATTAATCTGGTATCTGTATTCTGTAATCAACAGAGATAAAGTCAATAAGAAAGTAAACGTGAATCGACATGATTCGCGTGCAGCTGGATGCTGTATTAGGTACGGATCGATTGACACGTAACGCTTAACTTAGGGGAAAGTAGCGTCAAGGTCGTGTATAAATTATTTCTAAGAACGCAGAAAATCGAAAAAAAACGAACATTTCATTAGCATAAAATGCCTTAGGTTACACGTGGCTCGCTTGAAAATATAGTAAATTATGTATTTTCCATATATTATAAAAGTTCCCAACTTCTAAATGCCATTTACTTTTTCCTGAAACCAAATCTTTAAAAATTATGTCCTTTTTGATAATTGTCATAAGTTTCCCGAATGGAAATCTCAATTTTTCCACAAACGCACTCAGTTTCCGGTTCATTTGTATTAAAGTACCGGAAAAATACTGTTATGTTCTGAATATTCGTACAGGTCGTACGTCTTCCTTTTCCTCTCTTTTCTTCTTGACTCACTTTTTCTTCTTTTCTCTTGATTCTTTTTTGATTCCCCTTTTTTCTTTTCTTGTCTCCTTTTTCTTTTCTCTTTCTCTCCATTCGCATCCTCCTCTGTAAATTTCTTTTAATGGTAAAGGAGTTGGAGGGACGGGAAACCCCCTGCAGTGGATGCGATGACCTAATTGTGAAGTAGTGAAAGTGGCACGCTGGTCAGACATGGCCTGCCACCGTTCACCCACACACGTAGGTGTACACATAAGTGAACACGTAAGCATAAGCATAACCCTATGTACTCAGTACTCACTACTCATGTATTCCACAAATGTACTTGTACACCTTCAGGGTGCTCTTACACTTACACTGCCTTCATGTATAAGAATACTTAATACTTATGCATGTAAAACGCACATACCTACTACTTATGTTCATGAGCGCAGAGTACTTATATGTGAATGCATATATGTTGTCGATAGTTCTCTTGCCGTGGAATATAGCGAGCCAACGGTGATGAGGTGAAGGTAATGTAGGTGCAGCTACCGACTGGTATACTAATTGGAAATTATGGAAATTCAAGACGAGGCAGGATTCTGCAGCCTTCTCATCCACCTCCTCCTCTTTGCCTCCTTTTTATTTTTTTTTAAGTTCCCTTTCAACTGAAGGACATCTGTTTTTAGAAAACTTGAATCTTTTCGAAAAATTGAATCTTGAGTTTGTTAGACGATTCGAGAAGCAAAACATGTTTATTTTTCGAAATAACGTATCCCAGTTTGAATACCGAGACGGCTTACAAAATGATTTGTTTTCCTTTTTCTTCGAGAACAATAATTTTTCACTAGACAGTGAGTTCGCTTTTCTGATTGATGAAAGCTCTTAATTGAAAATACTTGAACGGCATCCCCCGATCAACGAGAATACTTCTAGGCGATCGAGAGTAAATTTAGCGACGAGCAACGTATTCGGTTCAACGTCTCCCGGAACTTGGCTCCCCGATTTTTAGGGCACGGGCCCTTACCTTAAAAGTTCCGATTTAAATCTAAAACTAAGTTTTTGTGGACAACAGAAATTTAATTATTGTCAGTTAAATTCTATCAGAAGGTATGAAGAACCTTTGGTATGAATAAAGGTATGAATAAAATTTGAATTAAGGTCTGTGGAGACTGATTTGGAAGAATTTTTCTTGATTGTTCAAAGACTGACCGAAGTGCGGAGAGATCATAAACAAATAATAAATTGTAATTATCAATATACAATAGTCCTCTTCATTCATCTTGCGTCACATGTATGGTAAAGAGAGGGTCATTCTTCGTCATTCTCTTCGCAGGAAGCAGAGCAAAAGTGTGATTATCTCCTGGATGCGACCTACTTTATACATCTGACCACTTGAGGGCCCAGAACCACGAAATCCGCGTTGGGCCGCCCAGCCGGAACTAAAACGCCTTTATAAGTAGAGGGCCGAAGGACAAGAAAGTGAATTATTGTTCCCCTTGATCATAAGGCACCAGTCATAATAATAAACCGCTTCAGGCAAGAACGGTTACTAAAATAATATCTAGAGAAAAAAAGAAAATCATCTTTTGAGACCTACTAGGGATGAAACTTTTTTTGGTATCACATATTATCATTTGCTAGCAATATTTGGAAGAAAATTTTACAAAAGAGAATTTAGAGGGAATTTGGAATTTTTTTCGAAATTTTTGTTTTATTACGAGTTTGGGGGTGAAATTAAGCTGTCCTCCAGTGACGATATGGGGATGAAACTTTTTTTGGAATCACATATTATCATTTTCTAGCAATATTTGGAAGAAAATTTGATAACAGAGAATTTAGAGAAAACTTGGACATTTTTTTTTGAGAATTTTTTTTTGTAGAGTCCGAGGTTTGTAAAAACACATTTGAGTAAAAAATGCAAATTGTTATTCATTTGTCGCATTTTTTATAGCCATTTAAGGGATAGAAAATGACTTATGATGAATTTTTAAAAAATTTGGATTTTCGTTTATAAACGTTGCAAACGGCAGTTACATAATAATAATTCTTAAACGTAAAGTTATGATACAATTAAATATATTATTCATTGAATTAGTGAATGGACGTCTTATAGTTTATATTTGACTTTAATTTTTTAATTCAGAAATTTTTTTAATCTAGAAATGAGTTATAGCATCAGAATGGGAAATACAAAAGCAATTTAAAAAGTCGAAACTAGCATTAGTAGGTGAACAACTGTTCGACTATCGATTAGATTGAACGATCGATCATAAATAGAATGATAGATCTTCGTGATTGTCTTGATTCAGGAACCACGTCGAGAATTATTGGTGTCGAGCCAGAACGAGGATCTTAGATCAAAGTCGCTGAGCTTAGAATCTAGTTCTAGTACGACTATGAATAGACAAGGCTCCCCCTTGGCCCAAACTACGAAGCTCATCCTAATTGTTCTTTCTACTTGAATAAACTCTTTAAAAAACGTATCATACGTTTATCATATTATAATTTCATCTTCTATTAGTTATCCTGTTATTTATTAGCACATTTGAAAGAAAATTAAGTATCTTAAACATGGTTCCCACTTTTTCTTTCTAAATTAGATTTAAAATAACTTTGTCCCCAAATTGATTGAACCCCCGAAATTTTCCGGAAAGATCATTTTTATCTAAAAACTGAGTAACTTTCCAAATGGCCAGTGCTCGCTTCGATTGATCCAGACAGAAACTCTGTCGAACATAAGCATTTATCTTATTTCCACACGACTATCTTATCATGTTATAGATATAGTCTTGGAACTGCATATATACGTCTTAAAGACAAGTTACTTGACACAGAAATAAAGACGGAAGGCTGAAGCTATTAGGAGCGAAACTGCAGATGAAGCATAAATGCAAAAAGAATGGAAATAGATACAGACGAAAAAATGATAAAAACGTATATCCGGAATAATTTTCTAGCACGTGCTGAGATAAGATGAGTAGGCAATTTTTAGGGTGTCTTATCTACAATGTTATCATTAATGAAGTGAACTTGTAGGCGCCAATTAATATTTACTTTAAATTTCTCTATAATTACGAAGCACATGTGCCTACCATTGTCAATAAGGAAAATTGTACTAAAAACTTTCAAGACTTTAGAAAACTTGTGAAAATGTTGATTTTAGATATCTTTAAACTTTACATGAAATTCCTACATTTTTTCTTTCTCTTCTCTTAAATCTGACGGGCTTTTGGCCTGCATTACCTTCCATTATTTATAAGACTGCAATATATAATGAAATTCTATATTAAATTAGAAATTTAAACTTTTCAGTTTTAAGTTTTCGACATCTTCTCTCGACTAAATCTTCTTTTCCTTCCTCTCTCCATTTTCATGACAGTTTTTTGGCACAGGGTTAATTCAGATTATTAGGTTGAAGATGCGAGCAAGTACCACCCCTGGTATTTATTCCTAGCTGATCTTAGTAGTTATTAATACTTTTCCAGCAAGTGATGCACTTCTTGAAAAATATGTATAAAAGACCCCGCTTTCTTTTTTCTGAATGCTGAAATGTTTCTGACTTTTTACTTGTATTCTTTAATTTATTGGATTCGTTTCGCGGGTCCCAGATAAGAAAATGAAATTCTGCCTATGGTGGGTGGGATCAAGGGCTAAAAATTTTCTCGGCTACTATTATTAGGAAGATGCCCTCAATACCGGCATCTATATCCGGCATTTGCACACAAGTGTAAGATGCACACGTGTGCTCACGAATGTGTCACGAAAATTTAGAGACACGTATATAAATATAAATATATATGCATACATAATTCCAGTATATAAACGAGAAATAAAACTGACTAGATATTTTTAAACAAGAGAACCCCTACGTGACCTACTGACATGACGTCCTATCCTTTGACTGTAGGCGTTCCACACTTTCCCTGGAGAAAGAGCCCTTCAAAATCTGAGTCCTTATAAAGCCTCAGAAAATGAATAGACAAGATTTCATTTACTGGCAATTTCTCAAGATAAAGCTTCACTTGCAAAAAAAAAAAACTTTTTAAAAAAGGGAAATTTACAAAATTTCTAAAGGTATTTTTTATTTTTAAAAGATTTTGTGGAATTTTGAAAGATTATATGAAATTTTAAAAGATTTCAGCGAATTTTAAGGGATTTCAATAGGTTTTTAATAATTTAAAAAAATTTTGACGCATTTTTAGGGATTTCAAAGTTCCTCTTGAAATTTTATAAGATTTCAGGAGATTTTTAAAACATTTTTAGGGATGTGTAAAGGATTACATGAAATTTTAAGAGATTTTAAACAATTTGAATAGATTTTAATGGATTTTAAACGTTGCCGGGCAATTTGAAAAAATTTCTCTGAATTGTATGGGATTTTTAGGAATTTTAAGGAATTAAAAAATTATTTGTAGAAATTAAAAGATTTCGAATGATTTAGAGGAATTTTAAAAGAATTCGTGAAACTTTCAGGAATTTCATTTAATTTTAAGAGATTTCCAGGGCGTCTAGCGGACCGGGAAACCGAGAAAAACCTAGGAATTTTATTTGAGCAGGGAAAACCGGGAAAACCCCGGAAATTTTAGAACCGAGAATTTTTTGTTTATCGAAAATTCGAATTTATCACTAGAAACTCTGATTTCGAAGGATTTCGTGAAATTTTAAAGGATTTTAAAAGATTTAAAGTGAAATTATGCGAAATTCTTAAAAAATTACAATAGCATTATTATTGAAACTTTATTCACTTTTTAATACTTTTCTGTTAGGGAAAAGTCAGCGAATATTTCATTAATATTATAGTATAAATAAAATTTCAACTCTCGATAATTTTAAAATTCTACTTTTTCATTTGGAATTTAATCTATATTGGTTCTCCTAGGAAATCTTTTCAGGTTTATTATCTTAAAATGCTGTTTTATCAGATTGAATTTTATTGTCAAAATGTAATCTTTATTGACAGAATCTGAAAAGATCGATAGCTCGAGGGCCTATTTACTGAGAAATCGATGAGTGTGATTGCGAGTGTCGGCAAAAGACAGCAAGAAACAGCGAAAGATGGCAACACAGAAATTAAGAAAATGAAAAGAAATGGCTGAATTTACTATTTAAAATAGTCAACATTATAAACACATTTTTTTCCCTGAATTTAGTAAGTTTTCCTACTTCAAATTGTAACTTTTGCTAAGAAAATTGCAAACCCTGCTATTTTCGTCACAAAAGTTACAATTCGAAATAGTAAAACTTACTAAATTCCAGGAAAAATGCATTCAAAGCGCAAGTTTATTATTTTAAATAGTAACCGCCATTTTCTTTTTTGCGTGAAAGACGACAAAAGAGATTGCAAGAAAATTTACATTCTAGTTTTGTTTCAACTAGAAATTATGATTAAAATAACCAAAATTTCCAAATTTTTCTAATTACTTCAACCAGAAGAAATATTAAGAGCAAGATATAAAAAATAAATATAAGAATTAAGAATTTTGATGACATTTTTTGAGTGAACTTTGAAATTCAAGTTTGCCTTCTTGCAAGTGTCAAAAGATGGCATGGAAATCTCAGTGGAGAGCCTCTCACGATAGCTCTTATCATGGGTGATAAAACACGTAAAAGAATAGGATTGGCAGGTGGCTAAGAAGCAGGAAGGCATGCGTATAATCTAGGCCAATAGAGTTTCAGGTGCGAGGGTATTAGCAATTACATCTCTGTGCTTGAATGAGAATGCGGTAAACAAATCATCTTCATCTCATCTGTACTTCAATAACGACGTCACGTTAATTAGCCAGTGACGTCACACTTATGCCAAGGCAACGAGGGTCAATACAGTGCGACACCAAACGAATAGGGGCACGTTGTTGACTCTCGTGCGTTGGAAAAGACAACACGTGCTGTAAATTACTACGAAAATTAACGTTAAATTTAATTATTTATCATTAGTTAAAAGTTCCACGTCAGAATTAAAAAAACATGATTTACTCAATCGAATACAATTAATTTTGAAAATAACTGATAAAATCATAAAATAACTAATAAATCCTATATAATATCATTTAAATTTCTTATGCAGACTGGCGTGAAAGCAAATTACGATTTCATTTCAGAGTTCTAAACGACTTTCACAAAAATAGGTTTCGGTACATGACTTGAAATCATAGGGCGCCGTGGCTTAGTTGGTTAAAGCGCCTGTCTAGTAAACAGGAGATCGGGAGTTCGAATCTCCCCGGAGCCTATTTGACATTTCTTTTTTTGGTACCATTTTTTGTTTAGTGATTTGAAAAAGAAGCATTGACATTTTTTTATGAATATTTCAATATAAATGTATAATTAAACTGACGTTAAAGACGCTTGTAATTACAAGTCGATTATTAATGATAATTAAACTCCTTAGTTTTAATTTACGCAAATGTCTTTCAAGTACACATCACACATGACGTGATAACCGGAGATTGGCATCGCATTTGTTTGACTTTTCTTATTTTCATCCGTTTCTGTTATCGGTATAAAAGTGTTCCTACGCAAATGATCTTCGCTCTATTTCTGACGCAGACACCATTCCCTTATAATGTTTATTCAATGGTTGTTTTAGAACGCAATAGAAGCGACAAACAATTGTTAAGAATTGTTATTCGCGATATTGTTTTGATTCATAGAAAAATCCAAATATGTACCATTTTTATCAGAGATACGATGCAAACAGTTGAGAACTATGTTATCTTTTGAGATTTTCTATGTTCTAGTGTAAAAAGTATAAAATTGCGTCTGTATAGAATCATATCAAACCTCATATCATATGAGACCTCATCATTCATATTTTTAAATAAAATTTATTTATATTTATAATTACAATACACACATACATCCGGACAATTGATTAGAATGTTGTATTAGATATTCATCGAATGAGGAAAGTTTAATTAAACCATTTTAAAAATATTGGAAAATGTAACGACTACAAAGCTTCCTCTATGGAAGCAAAATATAAAAAAACATCAGAAGCTTCGCCAATTATTCATCACTAAAATCTTAGTACAGCTAATAATATATATAGGTAATGGAAAATATTGAGATTAGATATACATATGAATCACATTCCAAAGCTCGTGATAATTAAGCTGCTAATATGTCTAGAATGTTTTTGGATAATGATCAAGAGGCTTCATGATCATGTTATCATCGGGGTTTCAAATTCCACACACAGAACTAGAATATAATTTATAACTTGGTTGATTTTTGTTGAAAACCGGAACTAAAAGTGGACTAAAGTTGGAACTGCTAAAACTATACAAAATTTCGCCTAAAATAGGCCCTGGAAGGGAGATTAGTATCATTATTTAAATCATTCGCCTGACAGTCTCTTCGGGGTCAGCAGCCTTGTACTTTATTATCACCGCATGGCTTAGAGTTTGCTCGATTACATTACGCATCAGCGGCATAGGAAGTGCCCTCTCCACGCTTCTCTGTTGTTATTATTGTTGTAATTTCATTGAGATGAATGCCTGAAACACTTGCTGTGTAAACGGAAGGCCGAGAAACACACGTAATATGCAGCGATACAAACTTTGCTTAATTTGCTCGAAGCTGCGTTTACTGCGGACGCAATACACTCGACTATAATACGACAATCATAATTACAATCAGATACCAGACTTGGTAACTTGCATTCCGTCAAGATTTGCGACATATTAACCTTCACCTTGATTGCCTAGATTGCCTATTCCCCGCCCAAGGTGGCGTATTAAGACTTCCAATTCTCGCTAGTCAAGTTCATGAACCACTTGTATCAATAGTGATTATCAATAAACAAAAAAACAAAAAACTCAAAAATAAAAATCTCATTTCGCGATTCAAAAGCTACTAAAGGGCGAGTTTAGTTTAATAATATGTCTATAGTTTAATAATAAATCATTCGTTCACAGAGATAGTGTCATCAAAATAATCTGTAGTATAAGTGGCAAAAACATTCTATTTTTCTTTGGTATTATTTTAAGGGATCTAGGACAACTAGAAGTTAGAATCTAACCAACAGGTGGTTGCCGAGCCACCTGTTGAATATCGATTCGTTCGCAAGTACCTCTACACAATGATCAAGTGTTACATAAGTTATATAAGTCACACTTTATCAAAAACCTGTGTAAAAGTAAACAATATTTCACACAGGCTTTTCTCATATCACGGCTTATATAATTTAATACACATGTTATCTATAACCAAATACATTAGAAGCACAGATCCTGAACATGTGTGCACCATTTATCTGTGAAACGAGCCTGCCTCTCTGCAGTATCAACTTTTTCTCCTAGCTTACAACTTTTTGCCGAACTAGATTGCACACTGACATATCACGGTCTGTGGTGTACATTGAAGTTACGCAGGTATTCTCACGCTCGAGTGAAAAACGACGGTAATAACTTGTTTTTCTTTCTTCTATTTCACCTTCCAAGAAAAAAAGACTAGATTGCTATTACTCATGGAAACTGTGAACAACATTAGTGTTGAAGATTGGTCCCGTTGGTCAATCAATTTGGATGCTATAGGCAGAGAGAAGCTCTATAGGTGTTGCTACCCAAATTGTTGCTGTTGCTATTGTCAAGTTGACATACGAAGAACTCTTTCAGCTCAAGAAATTCTTTGAAGTTGTCTTGCAATGACTCAAGAACTATCAAGAATCACATAAAGCCCTGCCCACCGATAGGAACAAAGGTAGCAAAAATCCCGTCAAATACTCAGAACCGGTATCACCCGAAACACTAAACCTCTTTATAATTCCTGACTCCTTGGTCCCAAGCACCGGTCATTCTCTGCCTGGAAGAATCCATCAACGCAGATAAATACCATCCCCACGAAAACAAGACCCAGAATTAAGGAAAAAAAGAAACAACGTCAAAATCGTTTAAGGAAGTCACTATATAACTTTCAAACATGAGGCGCTCTCTCAAACGATAATCTGAGTAGATGAGTCGAGGTCAAAGAAGGAAATAGACTTTCACCATCTTCTGAATCATCATTCTCAAAATGACAACCATCACAAATCTGCTGGCTAAATCCTGCCAAAGGTACCACCCAAAGTTCATACCACCCTTAAAATGGTATGAACGCTTAACTTGGCAAGGAAACATAAAACAAGGCGCATTTATGAGAGGACACACGTTTCTTCTCTTGTTATGTAACCAGTCAATTCTTAGAGCCAGCAGACTCTCGAGTGTAAAAGGAAAGAAAAGGAGTGAGAAGGAGAACTCTATCAGTGTGCGAGACACGAATTTGTGTGCCGAGAACGCGAACACACTTCTCTATATACAATAATACAACTCTTTAGATGAGTGCATGTGTGTGTACAAACACATTTGTGTGTATTTGTGTGTTCCACTCTCTCTTTCGCACACAGACAGAAACACGAGTTGGTATGATGCGAACAGACAAGGAGGTAAGACTCAAAAGTCGGCTTTTGATGTCTATTTGTATGGTTTTATGTATTCGTGTGCCTTTTTATGTATGACTGTATGTAGTTTCCGTTACGTGTGGGTATTTTTGTGGACATGTATATGTTCGACTGGAGTGAGTTGATCTGCGTGTAGTTCGGCGTGGGGTTGCCGGTAAGTGTGCCAAGGTGCACCTCTCGAGAAAGCCGGACCGACCGGACCACTATTCTCTATAGGCAAGTATACACCGCTTGCTTGGCTACCCCGAGAGGTCCGCTCCTATTCCATCCTACCTTATTACAACCCGTCTATCCTAGCTGATCTGTAACTAGGCGATCATGGTGAACGGACTGAGCTGATATAACTTCTAGATACATGCACAAATCTTCAGCTTACTGGTTGCAGTGGTTCTCCAAACTATATGCAACATACAAACACTTTCCATAAAGACATCCATAAAGACTTTCCATCTTCAAGTACAATACAAGACGTATTCTTCAAGCAGAAGATCTACTGATGAACCCTTAACTTAAAATTGCAATTGAAGATGGTACTGAGCCTATTGACCTGTATTCAAGACCCCAAGACAAACAAACGTATGTTTTAAAGGACAACGTCATGTCATAAGAATTGCTTCCATTGGTTATCCATTCTTATCAAGGTATTCCAACTGGAATATGCAACTTGTGATAGTTCTTAAATGCTTATCTTCTGGACAATGAGTAATTCTTATTTTATCATTCTTAAGGCTCCACGTCATGTGCTCTGTATATATAATTATATGTACATATGTATATGCATGTTCTAAAGGATAACCTTCTGTATATCATAAGATAGATATCGAAAGGCTGTTATGGGTTGTATACTGTCTTGCCTTACAGGATTTATCATGAATGAACCGTGGTTTGAAAGAAAATTTTAGTTGAGCTGATAACAACTTCAAACACGGGTCTCTTAAAAGAAAACTTTTCACTTATAACAATCATCAATTGGTCACATCAATCATTGAAACAAGAACAATCTTAATATCAATAATAGGAATATATTCTTTAGTTATTCTTTAGTAGGTCTTTTCTAGTAAAGAATTTTATGTAAAATGAACCGAAACTTGACAATGCAGACTCTGTTTGGTTCTCCATTATTCAGTGCATCTCGAAAACGTTTACGTGACTTGAAATCTTGTACGCACTTTTGACTTTTCACTGCTGCCTTTCCAATCTCGACTCGCGTAGGCGGTGCTCAGAAATGTCCAACCTAGACCTACAATTGCAAGGTATTACAAGATTATGCGTCTGAATCCAAATCATTGTTTATCCTGTACTCTCAATTCTTTCCACAAGGTGTCAAATTCTTTCCTCTCTAATACAACATAAATGATAATAATATTTCAAGAAAGTGGTGCAACTACTAAAAGAGAAAGTATTTTTTACATTTAGAAGAAACTTTGTATGTAAATTCACAAAAAATATTGGTGTCTAATCAGTAATCGAAGTTTGAAAATGAATCAAGTCAAGCAACTGATATGTCTGCCTCCAGTTCAGAACACTACTGGTTTCACTAACTGCATGAGTCACTATTATACATTTTTATTATACAATTTTTTTGAGTTTGCTAACAAGTTAGCTTTCTCTGTAAGCATACCACTTCCGTTTACATGCATGTTGCTTTAATCATTTGAAAAAAGCCCTACATGATAAAATATAATTATAAAAAATCTAATTATAAAAAATATAATTATAAAATATATAATTTTAAAATATATGACAGCGGAAATTAAGCCATCAAATAATTCCAACACTTTCTCGCCCAAACTGGGACAGAGTAGAAAAACAATGGTGACAACCAGAAAAACTATTACATCAAAACGTGTAATACTCGAGCATGCAGACACGAGAATTCTAATTAAGACGTCACTTTCATTTTCACCGGTAATGAGCATGATTATGATGATACCTTCTCACTGCTAATCTGATATTTTTATATATACCTGGTAGTACAAAGCTTTTGATCTCTATTCTAAAAAGATGATTGAGTCGAAGTCGAAATATCGTAACGTCTATTCCGCACTTCAAGAGATTTTTCTGATATTTCAAAGATATTGTGAGAATTTTAAAGGGTTTCATGGAATTTGATAAAAGATTTCTAATAGTTTTAACAGATTTTAAAGATATAAAAGGATTTTAAATGTTACCGTAAAATTTCAAGAATTTTCTGAGAATTTTAAGAGATTTTATTGTTTGTCATGGAATTTTATGGAGAGATTTCAAAAGATTTTTACAATTTTTAAAATATTTAGTAAAATTTAAAAGGATTTCAAAGGCTGTACATTTTTAAGGGCTTTCACTAACAATTAATCCTCTAATGAAAATAAAAGTACTAATTAAAAAAAGAAATATCTTCTTCACTATTTAAATATCTATAATTGAAACTTGAAAATTTATTTTGATTTAAACAAGACGGATTTATTGGAAAAACCTTCCAATATCTTTCTTTTTTACTGGTTAAAAGTGTTTTTACTCTCAATTTAAATTCTAATTTAAAATTTCTGATTATCGAAATTTGTAGATTTTTTTCACATCATACTTACCGCATCACTGCAATGATATTACCACAACTTTTCCGCGGCTGTGACCCACGTGACAGTTTCACCGAGTTTCACTTTTTTAGCCGCGATTCGTTTATCATTATGTAATGATTTAGTAACGGATTAAAATTAGGCAATACTTGTTCACGGAAATCTAAATCTATTGAATTTTCGGGGAGCAATCGAGAGTAAGAAAAATGTTCTATTGATTAACTCTAGAATTTAAGAAATAGACAAAGAAATATAAAACAGAATCGGAAGGTTTATTAATTTAGATCACCAATTTTGTTCACTGTTGCAAAATATTGCTAAATCAGCAGCGATGCTAATTAGCAAATGATGGTTAACATTTTCTTCGATCTAATGAACGAGAACTGTAATTAAAATTACCACTTTGGTTTCTACGAATCCTTACATAGTTAATTTGCTCCCTAGGCAATTTCAGCGCCAATTAAAAGTTGTTAAAAAATTTGCACAGTGCCTTTTCGAGCTTTGAATGAAAGTTGTGCCAATTATAAATTTTCAATCATCATTCAATTAAATTTATTTATAGATGCTGAGAATTTCAGCAAAACTTTTCCATTTGCTTTGATTTTTTTAATTTCTACCTGTATTTATTATTTTGCCTTATGAATTTTGAAAACACACACATGTTTGCAAATAAAAAATGTTTTCCAACGTCACTTCCGCACGTATGAAAATTTGCTGGAGTGGATGAGATAAGCATTGAAATACGTTTATTTTCAAAACAGAAGTCGCTAATAATTTGAAAACGTTGCTTAAAATTATACTCTCTGTTTATATAAAAATATTTATGCTTATCGGGGGAAACTTCTCGAAATGACAAAGTTGTTGAATGAGAAAACCCCATTTTCAGACTCATGTAAATTTGTGTAAAGTCCATTTGCCTACGTGCCTTTTTCCACGCGTTTATCCAATTCAATGTAAAAAAATACAAACAAAAGTTGCTCGAGACAAATTAAAATAACAGAAAGTAACCTTATGAACAATTTCAAAATATTTGAATGTCGAAAAAAACATTTTTGTCCTTCACATTGAAAAATAATCTTTAGAAAGAGTTCTTGGCATTAGAATATTTTTAGAAAATTTGAGAGAAAGGAAAGTGGAGAAAATGATACAACATTTTGTATTTCATCCCATCGATAATTTATTAGGTTCTAAAAATAAATAAAGATCATTGAACGAGAGTTTCGTAATTCTTTTGATTATTCATGAACGATAATAAACGGAAAATTATAGTAATTTGTAGGTAGTTGAATGCACGTCTTCTGGCTGTAAACTTTTACACGTATGACTGACATCGATAAGGTCTCTATCACTTCGAATGGTTTTTCTTGATTATCTTGAGGACTTTAAAAATAGACGTGTATTACGCACATCGATGCGAAACCGACTGACAAGTTCTTACGTTGAGTTCATTCATGAATACGCAGCACGTGTAGAATTTACCTCTGGTTGTGATCGGTAATAGTGTTACTGTTACACGTTATATGAACATTGAACACCGCTCATTTATTTCATGATCACGAGTCAATAGTGTTTTACAAATATTTGTATTAATTAATTTGTTGGCTTCTTTTATTACATTATTATTTCTTATTTTAATTGGGATTTTCGTAGCAATATTTACTTTGTCAAGTGATACGCATCATTTGTATTTAAACTTGGCGTGTGACATGTAATGAATTGACAAGAATGACAGCAATATCGGAACTGTGGTACATACTGTACTAATTCTATAGGCTAATAAATTATACTTATACTTATTATATTGCTGTTAGAAGAGTTGTTTTTTAATTAAGTTGTAAATATGTTTTTAGTGAGCAACATAAATAAATATTACTATAATTAACAAAGGTCAAAGAAGTCGAAGATTTCTAATTAATCTCCGCAAGGAAGTCAATTTAATTTTATTAGATCCTTGAAATATTAATGTACTCTTATCTTAAAATGATTCTGTGACCTCTTGGGAATTGAGAAACCAAAACGGAAATTAGTGCATTACAAAAAACTTTCTCATAGTAAAGTTTTGTTTTTGGGCTTATTGTTAGAGGAGGTATTATTAGTTAATATTAAATATTACTCGCTCAAATGTGGATCAAATTTCGGTGAGATGCAAATATTGAAATAAGAGATTGCAAGAGTGAAATTATTTTCATCCTTTACCTGCAAATATTTGCTCAACTTTTATCGTGTCGCCTGCGTCTTTTGGGTCTTATTATAATCTGCGATAATATGTTAATTTAGAAATTCGTCAACATGAGCGTATATTACCGACGCATTTATTGAAATATTTTTGTAAAAGAATAATTCACAAGTGCGTCGAGATGACGTTTGATTAATCTTCTTCTGGCATCGACGTCGCTTTGATTACTTGAATTCACTCAAATATTATTTTACTTTGGTTGCGAAATCGTGAGAACAATATTACGTTATTTTTACAAAAATTTACGCTTTGGAATCAGTGCCATAATTTAAAAATGAATTGTTTTAGCTCGTGGATCATACGGGCAGTAAGTGATAATGCAGACTGGGTCTCACGTTAAATTTCGCGAAACTTATTAAAGAACAGTAAAAAAAAGCCCTCAATAATTTATGTACTTTCACCTTGGGGAAGACGTGCGTTTGATCAAGCGATTATTTTGGGAATAAATCAGTTAAGAACGTGTTTGGAGTATCATATAATTGATATCAGAATTCATTTTCACGACACATATTACATGAGAAGAATGATTGGAATCACTTTCGATTAATTGTATGTGTTCAAAAGTGTTATGACAGAATAATTGATGAATTCTATAGCTTTATTTTATTGCGCGCTACGCGCACGATTGTTTATTTTACTTCTTACAATTTCAAGTCATTCAAAAAAAAACGAAACTTCGTTGATTCAAATTTGAAAGAACAATGTTTTGAAACAACAATGATTTGAAACAACAATGGTTTGAAATAACAATGTATGCGAGATTTTAGGAATATTTTTTATTACTTTTTTTTTTTTTTTTTTTCATTGTTTACATTACATCAATTTTTTAGAGATTTTTTAAAGCTAAGGAATTTTAAGGGATTTTAAATGTTTTGAAATTTTGAGGAATATTAAGAGATTTCTAAGAACTTTAAGAGATTTCAAGGGAATTTTAAGCGATTTCGAAGGTTTTCGTGAAATTTTAAATGATTTGGAAAGGATTTTGAGTTTTTTGAGAGACTTTAAGGGATTTTAAATTCTATTATAAAGATTCGATGAATTTTAAGGGACTTTAAGGAATTTTCAATGTAATAAAATTTCCAGGAATTTTTTAAAAGAAGTCAAGTGATTTTAAGAATTTTAATGGATTTTAAAGGACGTAAAGGGACTTTAAATGTATGTATCGTAGAATTTCAAGAAGTTTATGGGAATTTTAAAAGGTTTTCACGAATTTTAAAAGATTTCAAGCGATTTTTATGAGTTTTAAAATATTTTTATGGGGTTTAAAGAATTTTAAAGTTTGTCAGGTAATTTTATTGAGGGATTTCAAAAATATTTCTATACATAAATGACTTTAAAAAGATTTTGAAGGTTTTCATAAAATTTTAAGGGATTTTATGCGATTTTTCTATTTTTTAAAAAAATTTTGTAGAATTTTTAAGGATTTCATGGAATTTGATAAGGTTTCTAAAAGGATTTTAAGAGATTTTAAATATTGAGAAATGCCAAGAGGTTTTTATGAAGTTTTAGAGATTTTTTTTTAGATTTCAAGAAGTTTCTGAGAGTTTTAAAAAATCTTAACAAATTTGAAGGAATTTCGTAGGGTTTCGTAAAATTTTAAGTGATTTGAAAAGGTTTCTGAGTGCTTTAAGAGATTTTAATGGATTTTAAATCCTGTTGTGAAGTTTCGAAGAATTTTAAGGGACTTTAAGGAATTTTAAATGTAATAACATTTCCAGGAAGTTTTTAAAAGAAGTCAAGAGATTTTAATAATTTAAAGAATATTTTATGGAATTTTTAAGGATTTTGTGAAATTTTACGAGATTTTTAATAATTTTAATGGATTTTAAAGGACGTAAAAGGATTTTAAATATATGTATCGTAGAATTTCAAGAAGTTTATGGGAATTTTAAAAGGTTTTCACGATTTTAAAAGATTTCAATGAATTTTAAGCGATTTGGAAGGTTTTCGTGAATTTTTAAGTGATTTGAAAGTATTTTAAGAGACTTTTAAGAGAATTTTAAATGTTGTTATAAAATTTCCAGGAATTTAAAAAGAATGCAAGAGATTTTAATAATTTTAAAAATATTTTATAGGATTTTTAAGAATTTTATGAAATTTTAAGGGATTTCAAATTTTTTCGTGATATTTGTTTACGCCATTAGTTTTCTTCTTTATCTAGATTTGTTTTTCTTCTTTCAACTTAAAGTAATTCAAAAACCAATCTCAAATTTGCAACAACAATGCATGCGAGATTTTCGAGACATTTCGTTAACCACTTTTTTAAGATAGGATATTTGAAAATAATTTAAACAAAAATGCAGTGCTTTTAAGTAGATTCCGAAGATGCATAAATATACCCGCAATTTACGATTAGTCAAATTGACACGTATCAAATTCTTCTTTCTGCAAAAAATTATAAAAAGTATGTCCTGCAGTTATCGACGAATCAAAGTGCATTGCACTTTCACGTGTGATTCGAAGAAGCGACGATGCCCTGCTTTGCTAATCTTCCAATACTGATATATAACTCTTTCTGTTCAAATTGACATTACTCACTTTGTGGCGAATTTCACCTTTCATTAACTGGATCTTAGAAATTTTCACAATACAAACTTACAGACGTATAAATAGTTCAGTCTCGTTAACTGATTATCGAGTGAAAACTCTTATGATTCAAACCCTTCTTAATTCAGTGACCCAATTGAAATTTTGAGAGAGTACAAATCTAAAATTGAAATACAAAATACAAAAAATTAAAAATACAAAAAAGTAAAATCACAAAAAAGTGAAAATACAAAAAAGTGGGTGTGACAGTTGAAATGAAGTCGTCGACGTTAACTGGACTTTATCTCATCTGCATGCATTGTTTGTTCACGAAAAAATAATAAAGTGAAAGGTAAACTGAAGGCAGGAAGCAGTTAAGGGTATGAAAAATTTATTATGCAGGACGAGGACGATTCCAGTGAGTGGTATACCGTAACTCGTAAGACGCGGGGGTGCAGTTGGCGTTATTATGTCGAGAAATTTGCGTAATTCAACATTAGCCAGTGGAGGTGTAAAATTGTAAATCTCTTCCAAGATAAAGTCGTGAATAATACAACGGCCCATTTTGTTTGCCTTATGAGAGGGTGAATATGAGCCACGTCAATATCTGTATATCTATATACTTATACGCTATACATCCATAGTATGTATGCACTATTACTAAGCAGATCCTTTGTCGTGTATCTTTTGTCTTGGTTTCTTCATTAATCATTATCAATTTAACAGCTCCAGTCTTACACAAAGATGGCAAACCTATCATTAAGACTTGCCTTAAATGCAATGATTTATATCACTTTAATTTAATTATATTGTCAGCTTGCATCAATTTTTATGCAGAACGAAATGTAAATTTTTAGACATTTTTTTTAGACAAATGTATTTTACTTTATAAAATGAATAATTTTCGTCTAGGTATGATTATGACTGTATTTGAATTGATTTACATCGGCATAATTCATTAGGTAATTTTACGACGTGTATTACATTGAAAATATAATTTATATCCAGTGATTCTTAGTATAATTACATCTTGCGTGATTGAAATAAAAAAATATCTTTCTTAATGATTTAAAATTGAAGAGGGTGAGTTCGCGGTAATTACCATTCAGTGATGGCACGACACGTGGGTAAGGCCAGACGTGGGTTGTATTAGAAAAGAAAACGAAACCCACAGAACTCTTCATGCAGAATCCGTTTTTCATTCTAGAAAAAAAATCTACCATTTTCCACTTGACCAAACCTAAAATAAGCCGGAATTTTGTAATTTATCGTGTCTTTTGCTTTGATAGTTTTACCCTTTAAGAAAACTTGCAATCCTTTTGAATTTCATGATAAAATAAGAAACGCGAATAACGGGACAGTATTTGGAACTTTTCCAAATATTTTCCAACAAACTTTTTTACTCAGAAAAGTAATAAATATGATATACGTAAAAATGTATATATGTAAAAATAAAATTCTCAAGTTTTGGGCAAAAATGCAGTGAATTAAAACATATTTTGGATTTACTGTTGATAAACGATAAAGTGTAACTGAACTCGTGGTCACAGTTAATGTGGAAAGTCAATGAACTTGTTCTTTCAATAATGCGATGAGTCATTTTAGCACTTGCACTTTTTTCCATTTTAGCTGAATACAACAGTGCTGACGTTTGCTATTATCGTATTTCCACGCGCATGCCTTAGTCTACACTTCCGTCTATTCTTTGTGATATTAAAAGACAGGTTCATCTTTCACTTCTCTATACTGTTGAAGAAGCTAAATATAATTATTTTAATGGCGCCTAGACAAAATCAAATTCTTTCGCTTTTGAATCTCCATAAATAAATAAAGCCAGTATTTCAGAATTTATAAATACATGTATAAAAAGTTTAATTCAAGCCATATCCGTTCTGAGTAATAAAGACAAATTACATACGATTTTTATTCAATATACATATTTTTTTGCAAATTATGTTCTTATTTCTATAATGTCAAACTAATGAGAGTCACGTGTGGGTCTTATCTCTTTTTCTCAATAGAAGCTGTCAGTTAGTGGGCGAATAGAAAAGAATATTTTCAAGACGTGACGCGTAAATTACCGAGGACGAAGCGACTTTTCTGCATTAGCTGGGAATTCATACTACTGCCCACATTCATTCATGCTGGTGATGCATTAATTTCGATTAGCAGACGTCTATCCTGAATTTTTTTCCATTTTCCGCGAACCATTATAATTGTCATTTTACATTCGAACCGCCTCATTAAAAGAGCATTTGAAAGAACAGTGAATTAAAGGAAAAGCACAATTTAAAAATATGGAATAAAAAATGAACTTTGAATCAACGTTTGTTCATTCTGGGTTTTAAAAGTTGGAGGTCCAAGGCAAAAATTTTGATGCGGTTCTGATACGGTCCTGGCCATTTTTCCCTAATTATTTTGGGATTTCTCTAATTCTTTTGAGATTTCCATAAGTCTTTTGGGATTTCACTAATTCTAAGGGATTTTGATATATTTTAAACGATTTTAAGACATTTACTGATTTTAAAGAATTTCAACTAATTTTAAGGGATTTCATTATTGAAAATCTTCAAACTTTCGAATTCTTTTCAAGTTCATTGAAATTTCTTAAAATCACTAAAAATAATTTCAAATCTCTTAAAATATCCCTTGAAATTGTTAAAAATACTTCAAAGTTCCTTGAAATTCATTAAAATCATTTAAAATGTCTTGAAATCTTGTAATATCTATATAGAAAAATAAGGAAAATCCTTTTGATATCTTTGTTGAACTCTTTTAAAAATCTCTTAAAATCCCTGAAATCAATCAAAATCTCTTACCCTTAAAAAGTGTTTAAATTCTTTAAGCGTTGTTTTACTCCATAAAATTCCTTAAAATCCTTACAGAATCACTTAAAAATCTTTTAAATTCTTAAATTTAAAAAATTTTTAATTTAAAAAATTTTTAAATCTTTAAAGTCTCTTTAAGATTCCTTTAAATTCTCGAAAATCACTTTAAATCCTTTAAAATCATTCTACATGTCCTGAAATCGTTAAAAATATTTCAAAGTTCCTTGGAATTTAAAGTCACTTGAAAATACACGAAATCTTGTGAAATTTATAGAAATCTCTCAAATATCTTTCTGATAATTCTTGAAAATTCTTAAACTGTTTTGAAAATCTTAAAAATCTCTTTAACTCTGAAAAATCCCCTAAAATTTCTAAAATCAATCAAAATCTCTTACTCTTAAATGTTTAAATTCTATAAGGTTTTTTTACTCCTTAAAATTCCTTAAAATCCTTCAAATTACTTAAAAATCTTTTGCAATTCTTTAAAATTTCTTTAAGATTCATAAATCCCCGAAAATCACTTAAAATCCTCTTAAATCATTCTAAATGTCTCGAAATCGTTAAAAATATTCCAAAGTTCCTTAGAATTCATTAAAGTCACTTGAAATTTCTTCAAATCCTGGAAAAAGCCAGTTGAACTTCTGCTATTAAGTAAATAAATCAGAAATAAAATGGTTTTGGGAACTTTTTTTGATATTCTGAATCTAATAAATGTAAAAAATAAAAAAAAAAACATAAAAAAATGTCAGACTAGTCTGAAACTTCAACCCAATCATAAAATTGCAATTATAGACGATTTTAAATATTGCCAGGAGATTTCTTCTTTGTGAATTGCTTCCGCCAATATTGAAGTTCGGCCTCGGTCTTCCATATGCTTCACTATGCGAGTTATGCGCGTAATGGCTTCAACACGATGCACATTGCGTATGACCTTGCAAACCACGTATGGGTCGCACGCGTAATCGCGCCCGAGTTCCTTACGCGACATATGCCATATGCCGCCCCGTCAGTCGGGCTAAGAATTACTCTTGGCTCATCTATACACTAGTCACTAGTCATCACTAGTCACTCTAGTCAGTCACATGAATTATATCCACATTCCTACCACATGCCAAAATTGGCGGGAAAACTTCTGAGAAATAGTAAAATATTTTCTCCTACACTTATAATAATCTATGCAATTGTATGATTATTTGGGAATTTTGTGGTGAAAATTTAGTAGACAGACTGGTTTAGTAATGAATATATGTTTTATTTTATTTTTTTTTTACTTTGATTGTAAATTTATGTGACTTTAAATTCTCACTGTAAAAAAAAATTTCAATTACTTTAGTTGAAGTTTTATACAATTACCGTAGCTGAATGAATTTTAAATAACAAATAGTTGAATTTTCAACAAAATAGTTGAATATTCAACAAAATTGTTGAATTTTCAACAAAATAGTTGAATTTTTAATGAGAAGTAATTGAATCTTCAATCACAGTAAATGAAAAATTGTTGAATTTTCAAGATATTTCTAACAGTGCTCCTTTATCTTGAAAAAGTGCTTCGACTAGTTAAAAAAATATGTATATCTTATATCTTCTCTTAGATATGATTATATGAATATCCCAGAAATGGGTTCGCATAGTTCATGACAGTCGATTAACGATAAGTGCGGCACGCGAACCCTCATCTTTTCTTCTTTCTTTAATAAGTTTAAACTTTAAACCGTGAACGTCTAGAAAATATTATGCGCATCAATTCCGCACGTGATAAGTCGAACTGCATTTATTAGTATAAGAACGAACGCGCGCTCTGCGCGCGCATTTACTTAAAAATCCTTAAGAATTCATGAAAACCTTCAAAATCATTAATCTCTTGAAATCCATAATATATTTAAAAAATCGACTTTCTTGAAAGCACTTAAAAATGTACAGCCTTTAAAATCCTTTTAAATTCTACTTAAAATCTCTTAAAATTCCCAGAAAATTCTTGAAATTTTACGTTAAATCTGTTAAAACTATTAGAAATCTTTTATCAAATTCCATGAAACCCTTTAAAATTCTCACAAAATCTTTGAAATATCAGAAAAATCTCTTGAAGTACGGAATAGGCGTTACGATATTTCGACTTCGACTCAATCATCTTTTTAGAATAGAATAATACCAACTTCGAATTGGCTTTTAATATTCATAAGTTTGATTATATAAGAAAGGTAACTTCATAGAAATGTCCACTAATTCCAGAAATTGTTATATAATAAATATATTTAATCGTAATACCTTTTTAAAGTATAAAAATCGACTATCCATTAAACTTTCGTTGATGAAAGCTTTTCCTCGAGTTTTGAGGTTTGCAAACTCGAATGTTTATCTTAACGCTTGAGAATTTTTCAGGCGTATGTTGTTCTAAATGTGTGCTTTGACATAAATGCCGGCAAGTTGTTAAATCATCAAATTCTATGACTTCTCAAACTCGTGTGAAATATGACAAGAAGAAAAAAAAGAAGATAATAAAATATCTCGAAAACAGAAAAGCAATATATAACAGTGATATAAACTCAAGTGAGAAAAGAGTGCAGGGAAGAGAAGTGAAACTGTAATTTTATGAGTCCTCTCTCCTACACTTCACTTCTTTAAGCCTCTTTTTTCCCTCTCCCTAATCTTATCGTTTCTTCCTCACTTTTTCATCTCATCTTAAACCTCTCTCTTTTTCATTCAGCGCATTCCTCTCTCTTTTCCTCTCAACGTCTATTAGGTTGAGAACTAGGTCAACTAGATATGAAGGAGCATACCAAGTTTCTTGTACACTGTATATTCCAACCGGGCATGCAACCTTTCGAGTCTTCCACATTTCCTGCTCTTATCTATATGTGATAAGGGCCCCGTTTTCTATACGGGCCACAAATAGGTCCGCTGACGAGTTCATGGCCCCTTGAATATTTTACGAATCACACACCATCATTCTCTAATCTTTTAATCGCTTCAGTCCATGTTTCTTCTATCGGAATTCTACTCTATAAAACATGAAGTGTTGTATCAGATTATAGGTACTGAATAATGGACATTTAATTCTGTCACTGAGTTCATTAATTCTGTCACTGAATTGATTAATTCAGTGACAGATAATTATATGTAGTGAATAAAGAAGTTTGTGGCTAAGATGCGATTTAACCCAAATAAAATGAAGTGGAAGCAGAATTAGAAGAAGAAGCAGGCATCACAAGGCCAAGAGGTGTGTTTTAAATCATCCTCGTTATTTCAATGCACCGCTTGGCTGTGCCAACGGTAGTAATCTGCAGTCGTTCCGGTAGATTTTAATGTTGGTCGGTCTTATTGTTGCTCTTGTCTTCAGATGATAGGATATTATATATAATCTCATAAGACTACGCAGAAATACCTAGAAAGACTCAAATAATTACCTTCTTTCGAATAAAATAAATCTTAATAATTCTTATTCAATTACTCACAGCTGCATTTGGAAATTTGGAAATTTAAATTGCTCTATTTCCAGTGAATAGAAAACTTAAATGGGAATTTGACTTTGAAGTCACTAGACATCCGGAAAGACCGGAAAGTAGGCGTGATGGGTTTAAGTAGATGAACGATCTCTTCCTTCCCGATTTTGAATATGAAAATTCAGCACTTCTCTAGAAAGAAAAATACATCAATTTTCTCTCTTATGTAGTTTAAAAGTTCCATAATTTAACAAATCAAATATTTTATTGTTTAATGCTTTAATTCTTTTAGCACTTTATTATTGAATGCTTACTCTCTCAGTCGTAAAATGAATACGTCTACAAAGTAGTCTAAATTTGTTCTTTCAGGGTAATAAATTTTGAGCAAACATTTGAATGGGTATTCAGTATTCTGAACTTAAAAGTGTCACGATAAAATTCACGCTTTGACATGGTTATTACTTGTTAGAATTTTGCCAAAGTTGACGCGCATTTTAAATAGCCTCCAAATTTAAAGTGTGTTTTTGAATCATGAAACACGTGATGGCTGCAAAAATTTCGCTGATAAATGATTCCTGTTTAGATGATGATATACTAACATGATATTCAAAAAAGATAGAACGATACTCTTATTAATTTGAACTGTTAGCTTAACCTTGCATTAAAGGGGAAACATGATAAGATTCTTCAAAAATACGTTTTTAGGAGTCCAGATTTATACCCCGCATACAAAATGTCAATAAGAAACTAAGTTCAAATTAAATTCAACAAATTGTATAAGAACAAATATTTTTCTTCTTAACGAATCATCATGAATCAAATACTCAGCTTTTTTAATGCAGAGATTATTTTTACGAAAATTTATTACCATTCAACCTTCATTTTATTTTTTAATTCTCGAATTTTCAGAATGAACAATTTTTATAATTGTAAAAGTTTTGTGTTTGTTTTTTTGATGTGTCGGCTTTTTTGGTGGGTTATACGTTAAAACAAGATAGCTTGAGACTTATAAAACCGAAAAATATTTTCCAGGTGTGTAAATATGCGTCAACAGGTGTATCCAATTCAAATTTAATTTTAACGAAATTGACGACATTTCCTTCTATTTTTATTTTAAACTGACGTTATTTCTTATATTTATAGTATAAAATTAAATTTTGTGCCACAGCTGCTATTTTAAAGATAGAGAGGAATCAACAATGTCATCAGAAATTCGGAAATGTTCCTTACTATGATCGTCAATTATAAAATAATAAAAACAACGAATTGGGAACTCGATTGGGTTTCGGAAATACAAAAATTCGGACAATTATCAATATTTTTATTTTTCCTCAGTTTCTGTATTTGGTATTTATTTTTTCGATTTGTTTTTTATAGTTTCAGGATTTTTTATCACAGTTTATATGAAATTTCGAAATTATACTTTATATTTATTTCCTTCGCTCATTTTTATAACAAGTTTTATATTTTATGTAATATATAAATTTTCATAACAGTTTCTCTTAAAATTTCTGGAAATTCCATGATAAAATTTAAAATCCCTTAAAATCCTTAAAAACTATCAGAAACGTTTCAAAATTTCGAAATTCTACGACAAGATTTTATATCCCAGAAACCTTTTTACATCTCTTAAAATTTTCAGAAACTTCTTGAAATTCTTTCAAATTCTATATGACAACAATTAAAATCCCTTTTATATCCTTTAAAATCCATTAGAAGTATTCGAAATCTCATCAAATTCCATTAAATCCTTTAAAATTCCACAAAAATTTTCAAAATCATAAATCTTTTGAAATCCACGTTAAAATTCAGGAATATCTCTAAAAATTCCTAGAAACCTCTTGAAATTCCTTAACACAATCTTTTAAAAATTAGAAAAATCTCTTGAAATTTTTCAAAATTATTAGAAATCTCTAAAAAATTCCACAGCTTTAGAAATCCTTTGAAATTCTACTAAATCTTTTAAAAATCGTAAAAACCTTTTGAAATCTCTCCATAAAATTCCCTGACAAACTTTAAAATCTCTTAAAATTACCAGAAAATTCTACTTCTAAAATTTTGACGAAATGATATTTAGAATCTCTTAAAATCCCTTAAAATTCTTAAAAGTCTCTTAAAATTGCATGAATTCCTTTAAAATCTCACAAAATATCCTAAATCCCTGAAAATTCTACGAAATCTTTTTAAAATCCTAAAAAATCTTTTGAATTTTGTAAAAATCACTTAAAAATCGTCAAATTCCCTTAAAATTCCTAGAAATCTCTTGAAACCCCTCTCTAAAAAAGTGGTTCCTCTCTAAAACTGTTTAAAAAATTTCGTATAGATTATATGTAGTTTTAAATCTGATTGGCTTTGGAATGACTTGAATTTTTAAGAAGAAAATAAAAATAATCGCGCGCGTGTTGGTTTGCTGTTAGTATAAGTAAAAGGTATATTGGCTGAGCGCGAAGCTGCGAAAGGAAGAGAGGATGATCTAGGCCAGTGGAAAATGAAAGTGAGCGCTACTGTCTAGCAAAGGTAAATCCGCGCTGCAGTCATTATGCAATGATTATTATTATCATTGTTGCTGTCGTCATCGCCATCACCATCGCTCTTATCATCATCACCATCATCATCATTATTATCAACGTCATTATCACGACGAATTATAGACTCTCAAATATCGCGCTTATTGTATTATAGGCTGATTTCTTCTGATTATAAATAATTGCACATGCCGCATGCACAAATCATCGCGTGAAACTTCGGATGAGAATCGATCGAAGATGCATCAAGAATTAAATGCATCAGAAGAATTTATTTCATTGCTCTTGCTCAGGTGAGAAGAAGTGCCAAAGCTCGTGTAATTGATTTTATCTAGATGGTGATTATTCAGAGTTGTGAAGATAATTTCTTTAACCTTTGGGACCCATATTTAAGAAGCTAAAATGACTAAAATACTCAGTAAATAGCCGACCGAAGCCATTATAGATTTAATGTAACTGTATGGTTTTAATAAATTGTAGGTTTGAAGACATTTTTATAGATTTTTATAGGAATCTATAGACCCGAATACTTTTTCTGAAAGTTTTTAGAATATAAAAGAATTCAAGAAAGTTATTCAAGAATTATTGAATTCTTATATCAATTGAGGTGGAAAACTTGTTAGGAGAAAAGAATATGGTACTTTATGTAGTATTTTATTGTCTCGAGAATCCTTTCTCTGCACAATCAAGAAGTTGGAACGATTGCTATTTCTCCATGGGAGATGATTGGAAGCAGTAAAAAAGTGGTGCTCTCACGATCTTTGATTGGATGCAGACAAAGAGATCCTCGTGCCATTGCAATGACTTTTTTCTGACCCTGGAGATAGGAATTACTTCGAGACAACGTCCTTCCTACTGGAATCCAGGAAGAAGGAATTGAAATTTTTCAGAAAAATAATAATAATAGAAAATGAATAACAATTTTTCATTTATTGTATTTATTTATCTTTTAATTTATCGGTTGAAAGGCTACTTTTCCGTAAGTTGCTTATCAACTAGGATAATAAATTTCATTAATTAACTAAATTAATGTGATAAATTAGCAGGTGAAGATATTTGTTTCTTTTAATTGATAAAGAATGTCGAATTGGAAAGGAATTGAAGAAATTCGGCTTTTTTCAGGTTCAGAACCCCATGTGAGTTTTTATGGGTTTACCTTTAGCCGAATTCAAGGGAAGGCAGAAAATGGGCGTAACTCTACTGTGATTCCTGATAGTCGTCAGGTGACTTCTCTCTTATTTTATTGCCTTATAAAATCTGGTCATTTAAATTCTTGGAAGTTCTCCTTCATCACATTTACTTAGGTTCCTAGATCTGATCTGAATTTAATTTCTTCGACCATTTTTAACTTTTTTTTTTAAATCTTTACTCAACTACATATTTGTATGAAATTTTGAAACCTCCCTCTTTCAGTATGTTGTAAATGGTTTCTATATGTATGGAATACTGAAATTGATTGTTTATTTGAAAATAAGATTTTTGTGTTTGAGTATGGAAATTAAATAGAAGAAATTAAGAAGGAATTATTGTATAGAGCAATAATTTCGATTCATTGAATCGGAAGTGATAATTTGAAGACACTTATATTAATCTAAGATTTTTACAGTTCAATGAACCAGTGCATTCAATCGATGAACAGGTGAAAAAGTGTTGTCAGCTATTCGCGTATGTCGGCTGTACAATTGGTATTGATATCACGGTTCGCTGAACTGTAAAATAATAAGTGGTGGCTTCTGTTCGCGTGCTAATTGCTTTTCGTCAAGTCGACAAATTTTTTATTTCCAACAAAAAAAATTTGAGCCCCTAAAATAGATTCGTTATTCGTTAATTCAAAATTCAGTTTTATCAAACTTATACTAATTCATATTGAGAAGGAAAGACAGTATTTTCTAAGAGAAGAGATTTTTATTGTAAAAAAATGATTTCTCTTTAAAAAAAAAAATAATTTTTATTCTATAAAGTTTAATCCTAATTCATAATTTACTGAAGCGTATCGAAATGAAGAGGAAACAACGCATTTTATTTTACACGTAAAGAGTAAACTCTCACAAACATGATATGCTTAATGATTACAGATAAAGCCTTATTAAACTTGCTTAGAACAATTTTAATTCCAAATAAAAATTTCCTTTGCTCGTTTTTTCTTTCGAAATATTTACTCCAGATCTCTCCTTTTTAAAAATTAAAAAATTAAATTTTAATGATTATTAATTATGTGATTTATCGAGTCAATGGCACTTTTTTCTGATACGATAAAAATAAATCATCAACAAATATAACCTTGCGATGGAATAAAATAAGGAAGTTACATTTTTGTTTTTTCGCGATATTTTTATATTTATAATTAATGAATTGATTCTGCTTTGTTTTATGTCTGGAATTTTCTTTTTGCGAGGAACTCACTGCGTAGATATAATGGCAGTAAAGTGAGAGTGCAATTGCAGACTATTTCGCAAAAAAGTTAACGTTCAAAACTAATTGGCTTGACAACATAATAATCGCCATAATGCCTTAATTAATTAATTTCAACTCTAAGAAATATGAAGCACGAAAGTGGCACTACTTTGTACATTGGCCGCGAAACTGTAATGCGTAATGTGTGATTATGCGCGGTCAGTATCATCGCAGATTATGCCTTTATTACGATGCGTATAATTAAGCGATATTGAACTACGACCCAAGATCGTGTCAATTTTACCGATTGCCTTTCGAACATATCTCGAAACGACTCGCATAACCACTTTCATTGAACTCCATTCAATATTTCTCAATATTGTCTTCAAACTTTATTTATAGCATTAACTTGATAAATTCTTATAATTATTAGTAGCATTTTTTAACTTCAAGTTATTTTAAACAACAATAATGATTGCGGCAGATAAAATAAAATATTCTGCTGGATTTCTGGCGGATTTTAAAGTTTTTCTCCAATTCAATTATATCTACTGTTTAATTGGTACAACTTGAATCACCTAAATCTTCTGGTACCAATTGGTACCACCTTTTCCCTCCAAATGAAAATAGTTGTAATTTCAATTTGGATAAGTCACCTGTCACTTTTTTCTATCAAAAATAAAATATCCGATATAAATATAAATAAAATATAAAATATAAATATAAATAAATTATCAGAAACTAAATTGCAAAGTAAAGTATCACATATATCCACAATGATTAATGTTGATTTTTTCAAAAAGAGCAAATGATTCATGGTCTAAATGTCACACACTCAAAAAAATTCTTAAAGTTTAAAAAAGTTCTAGTAATGTTAACTACAAATTCTGGTTACTATAACAAGAAAATTCTAGTTAATTAACTCTGGTCGTTTGTTCCTGGTTAAAACTTTTCTGGTTATTATGGTATCAGATGTTGCGCAATCTTAAGTAAATTTCCAGTTTAGTTTGTCTGGACATGTCAAATGAGGCTTTGTCGTAAATGTTTATTTCTCGAAGGGTTTTTTTAGTGTATTTGCAATTATAAAAGTATATATAATCCTAGCAAACCGGGCATTTACTATTTTCAAATGTTGCATGTTGTGAAAATCCTGAAACTCTTTTGAAACCTATTTCTTACCTATTTTTATTTAAAAAATTACTTTTTTTAATGATAATAGACAATAGATACTGTGTTTTTTAATTTTAATTAACAAAAATGTTTCTGTACCTTGGTTTCTATTTTTTGGACATTATAAAGAAAAAAATCGAAACAAAATTCGTCAGAATATACGTCTGAAACTTCAGTCCAATCCATAAAATGTATATTTATGGCATATTTCAAACTTTCTCAAGGTACACAACAAACCAATAGGAACTGATATCGAAATGGCCTTGAAATAATTTTGATTACGTCACGCTCAGTAAATGATCCGTGACCTGTATGGTCGATCGTACCTTTGCCGATCGTCCACTCTGAACGATCATGCTGACTTATATATATATATGTTTTCTGCATTTCATCGGTTGACAATGTAATGTATATCTGCATCAGGATGCCTGGAAGCAGAGAAGTCGAGCAGTGTATTTATTACCCTCACAAACTCCAGATCAGCTCTGAGATTGTCGTCATGCGATGTCGACTATGGGAAATGTTTATGGTGGTTGTTGCACGAGCAACGTTATTTATTGTAATTAAGTTCCGATCACCGATTGGTGTCTACGTACATGGAATCATGAATCCTGGATATATCGAAGTCGAAGCTTGGATCAGTTTAAACAGACGTAATGATATGAAGTGCTATTACTTTTACGAAAAGAATCATTCCGTCGCGGCTTCTTCAAAGAAATGGAATTAGAGATTAGACGGATTTTACAGAAAATAGGTTTTGAAACTCAAATTTATCCTTTTGCTTTGCAACTGAAATTGGAGTAAAAATAAATTTAATTGAAGTTGGTATGTCTTTTACGTTGAGTGCAGTTAAAAAAGGCAAGTTAATTCATTGCAGAGCATTATTTATTATAACCTTTTATTTAATTAAGGAGAGAAACATTAAACAACTGTGTAACTCGAATGAGCTGAATATCCACTTCATTTTGTGGAGGATAAATTTAATGCTAGGCTAATTAATTCAGACATTAGATTCTCCTTTCCTCGATTCTATGTTATAAATGTTAAAACGTGTATAAATGTAATAATCTGAGAATCTAGCATCGATTTAGATGATTTATTATGCGATATGAATTTTATATGGTTGATAATCGACTGCATTAGCAATTCGTTCTGTTCTATAGAAAAAGCGCAATACAATTGGCCTACGCATTTAATAACCGTGTTTTGTTCGCTATTATATTAAAGGCTTGTAAATACAGATTAAATTAGATCCACACCATATTATCCCAGTATTGGTCTATAAAAGTCACTTACACTTAAACGGTATGTTTATAATAAATTATCATATTATATGGGTCGCATAAGAATAAATTTATTTTTCAAAACTGGTTCTTCCAGGGGAAAGGCTTATCAAGGTTGTAAGATATGGAAAATGGTATTTCAGTGATAAAGTTTTGTTCATGTTTATATTCCATATCGACTTCATTAACTTAATTAGCAGTGCACGACGAGACAAGAATTTCTTGATACTCGATTGTCAACTTTTGAATTTCGAGTCTTGAACTTGTCTGGAAAAGTCGATGATCAATCAAGCAAGATTCTTAACTCTTGACTTACAACCTTTATCATTTCTTTATCATTCAATTTTCGAAAAATGAATTTCTACACTACTACGATTTTTAAGAAACGTACATTTCTTATCAAATTTCGCATAAAAATTAATTGAGGGTGAAAATAAAGGTTTAAACATTCAATGGAATTGATTTTTCAAACATGTGTGTGCACAAAAAGAAGCCGGAGGATGATTGATCGGTGGGCGAAAAAAAAAAAGGAAAGGAGTTGCGTTTTCGTTGCTTTGATGAGAGAGTACGAGGATCTCCCTTTCTGCTGCGGTCGAGCGTTCTCTCATATTAAATCACAAATTAATGACATTAGCGGTGCTATAATATTGTACCACTATATTACCGTGACGGGTATTACGTGTCTCGAGTCTTTTCTCCGTCTCACTTGCTCTCTCAAGTCATCAACCTCACTCTCTCTGTTCCTCTGGAAACACTCTTACTCTTGCAAAGAAGGAATCAGGTCACTGCGCGTTGCAACTCTGCAAGAAAGCAAGCTGCGCTCCGGCCGCGGATTAGAATTATCGAATATCCCCCATTTCCCCCCAGCCCCCCCCCCCCCCAGAAAGCGATGATGACTTCTAAATAACGGGCTGTGAAGGAACATTTGATGGCTATGATTTTGCGAACCGGAACTCTGTAGATAAGATAATTTTAAAGAACTTTAAGTCAAGTTTTAAGTTGAACATTTCATGTTTTGAACGGAATATTGAAATGCTTTGTCCATTTATCTTTTTTCAAGTTTTTTTTTCATATCTATTATAGGCATCACTGATCTTGAGTAACTTTGACGTAACTATTTGTCTTATGTTTAGCTAATTTGTACAAAAGGCGACGCCTAAACTCGTTGCAGCGTTCTGGCTTTTTTGGCACTTTTTCTCCACGCTTTTTGCCCCTATCAATTCAGCGACACTGTATCAACAGTGTAAAAACCGCGAAATTGGAAACACTGGGTCACTGATATCAACTGCGGTTGCGCGGCACTGCACCTGCCTTTCTTTTTTATTTCTTATTACACTTTTTAAAATACCTTTGAGTCGTTACGTTATATTACAGACTATGCGAATTCGAATCGAATAAAAAAGTAATCATTCTCAGCATCCTCAGGATAGACCTTTTTCTCGCTATATTGTTCTAGATTAGAAAGCGTGTAATTAGGAAGAAATTCTTTATTTTCCTTAAATATTTTAGTTGCAAAAGGATAGTTAAAAGTCAAATGTCAGGGTGGCCACAAGATTCAATTTTTTCATTTTCCTGACATTTCCCTGATTTTTCCCTGACTTTCAGACTAATTTTCCTGACAGGAAAGTATTAAAAATCCCAACAAATTTTTAGTAAAAATACTATTGAAATTTTTTCAAAAATTTCGTATAATATCACTTTAAATATTTTGAAATTTAAAATTACTTCAAAACAATTAAGATTTGTAAAAATCTCTCAAATTTACGACAATCTTTGAAATCTCTTAAAATTTATTGAAATTCCTAGAAACATATTAAAATTCGACGAAATCCCTTCAAATTTTCACTAATTGTTTTAAAATTCCTCAAAATCTTTTAAAAATCTCTTGAAATATTTAAAAATTCCACGAGGAACTTTAATATCTCTTAAAATGCATCAAAATCTCTTAAACTTATTGAAAACTTATTGAAATCCCTTAAAATTCGCTGAATTCTTTTAAAAATTTCTAGAAACATCTTTAAATTCCTTAAAATTTCACTATAATTTTGAAAATCCTATAAAATGTCATAAATTCTTTAAAATCTATTAAAATTACATGAAATCCTTTAAAATTCAACAAGGAACTTTAAAATTCTCTAAAATACATTAAAATCTCTAAATAAAAATCTCTAAACAAAAATTGTAATATAGTCTCTGTATGCATCTAATATAGTAAAATATTATGAATAGTTGCAATAGACTTTCTGTTTTATTTCATTTCATTTCATCTGTGTGATTCATTGCACTCTTTCTAGCTTGAGAGAGCTTTTCTATGACAGTAAGTTTATATAGGCTGTCCTGATTGCGCCGTGACAGACAGAGTTTAGAATTTAGGTTGACCATATGGTGAAGCGAATCATTTTGTTTTTTCTCGCTCCCCTAGGCACGTTATTAATATCATAAGGCACGCCATTCTCGCATATATTTAGTATGCACATGCGCCAATAACCAAGGAAAATAGGCGACTTGATCGATGGTGCGTATCGTTAAAAATCGATATGCTTAAGAAGTTGAGATCCAGACAACATAATATCACATCACGTACTAAACTTACTCACACACCTAATACCACCGCTTATCCTTCGACATATATTCCTACAAGTAACCTTCGCTGCTTCTGATTTTTAGAACTACTTAAATTCACTGAAACGCATTATAACCAGCTCACGTTTATTAATAGCAGCGATTAATTTTCACTGATATTATAATTTCAAGTGAAAGGGCCAAGAGATTGGAGGCAAAAACATCTGTAACAAATTTATAGTTTAAGTCTACAAGAACGAACGCGCGCTCTGCGTGCGTATTTACTTAAAAATCCTTAAAAATTCACGAAAACCTTCAAAATCATTAATCTCTTGAAAATCTCTAAAAATTTCTAGCAACCTCTTGAAGTTTCTTAACATTTAAAATCTCTTAAAATCATTAGAAATTTCATGAAATTCCATGAAATCCTTAAAAATTTTACAATTTCTTTTAAAAATTAGAAAAATCTCTTGAAATCTTTCAAAATTATTAGAAATCTCATAAAAATCCATCAAATTCCTAAAAATTCCACAATATCTTTTAAAAATTGACTTTCTTGAAAGCCCTTAAAAATGTACACCCTTTGAAATCCTTTTAAATTCTACTAAATATTTTAAAAATTGTAAAAATCTTTTGAAATCTCTCCATA